>DWKW01002746.1:0-10696 GCA_018250115.1 Doberes anticus
TGGACGGGAGGCATTCCAACGTAGTCCTCAGGAGTAGCAACGCATCCACACACAACCTCAGGTATGGATGTCCATGGTCCGCAGAGACCAAATAATATCAGGTGGCCTGCATGCTCCTTTGCTATTCTGTTATTATAATAATAATGATCTTGCTCCGACTTATCACAATTTTTTAACCATAATTATTTTTCTTATCTCGTAATTTCTTTCCTTTAAATTTTTTCAATCATAATATAATTCTCGATAATCAAATTCCAATTTTTAGTTCGACAGCAGCAGTTAATTTAATTTCTTGGATTTCAGAGAATTGAACTGGGTATGGTGGTATTATTAATGAGACTACACCAGTTCACCTGGCACAGAAAATTATTGGTGTCAACTAACACAAAACCTCAATGTCTATTACAGAGTACCGCCGTCGCATCCTGAACAAGGAATCAACCTTTGGAGAGTTAGCTCGTGCATACTCTGACTGCTCCTCGGCGAAGCGCGATGGTGACTTGGGCCGGTTCCGCCGTGGTCAGATGCAGCGCGCCTTCGAAGACGCTGCTTTCGCCCTGCGCATTGGCCAGCTCAGTCAACCAGTGGAGTCCGACTCTGGCATCCACATCATCGTGCGTACTGCTTAAACGTGCCGTTGTCTCTGATGTCACTTATAATTAGGATGTGTCAGTCTCAACGTTTTGAAAGTCTGTAACTAACAACACTTACTAGCAAAGTCCTTACCCAAGTATGAATATTGCTGCAGTTTATTTCCGTCATCATACTTCACCATCGTCTTCAAAGTATGGATACTATAAAGCCACTGAAAAGCTTAACTGTGGACCATGAATAAGAAGTACATTTAAGACCACTTATACCTTCATGATATTGTAGCAATTGAATGAACCTTTAAAACCAGTCTATAAAGTTCCTTGCAAATCAATAAAAATCTAGCAATTGATATTGGCACATCACTAATTATGAAAATACTATGATGACACAGAACACCTCGTCACAGAGATAAGCATGGTAGCAATACAGTACATGTTCACTTTATGTATCTGTAGTGATTTCCCTGCTGTGAACATGTCAACCCCGCTTCAGTCCTAATAGTGTGTCAATCAAGCCTTATATTCCTCTTGGTGTTTTAAATCAAAGTATGTATACCAATAGTTTCAAATTTACAGAAAAACAATGGTACTCTCTAATTCTCGCAGGAACCCCAGAGTAGGGGGCAATCCGTTTAAAAGTATTTAAATGGTAGCTCATATGATTTTTTTTTTTATTGGCATATATTCTGCATAAGTTGACACAAGCGAGCTCGAATGGTCATGACATATTTCCATATTACGCTCTTTTGACAAGTCATTTTCGTTTATTACTATTTTGTAATGTCTTGTATATAGAATTAAAACCTTATTTGATTTTAAAAATTGTACAGATGTTACAGTTTTTGATAAAAGATTAATAATTAAAAATTTCCTGTCTAATTTCATAGATTCTGAAATAGATAATGTTTGTGTAATCCTTTTTGTATCAACGTTATATATTGTCTCAAATTGTTTTCCATATTTTACTATTTGACAACAACTATTATTATAATTTTTTTTTGTATTTACAGAATATTTCCATTATTATTAATAGATTTGGAAATTAATTATTCTGAATAGAATTTGCTTTATGTTACAAAGTTTTGGATATAGGCTTCTTTTCTATATTGTATTCTTATAAATTTCTGTTTTCTTAATCCTCTTTCAAATTGATGATGGAATATAATTTTAAGAATTCACTTAAAATTGTGATTGTCATATTTCATATTACCAAAACTGTAAGCTGTGAGCTACACAAAGAAAACAAAGGTCCACTCTACATCCTGTAACTAAATTAAACACTTTATGCAGTTTTTAGTGTTCTTAATATTGTTTGCTATTTGGTTTAAGTAAATGAACTGAAATTTATGATTGTTATATTTTCTTTTAAAGGTGCGTCTAATAAACAGAGGATTTCGTTAAGTGATAATGATTTAAATTGTTTTGATTATTTTAATAGTTGCATCATATTCCCTATGTTTTGGGCGTGCCTTTATTTTTATTGCTACTAAGCTTTTTGATTCTATAATATACATGTCTATGAAACTATTACATACTGTGTATTTTATTTAATCCATTACAAACTAACATTGTATGTCCAATGTTGGTCTTATCAATCCAATATTTAATATAAATCCAAAATAACATGAAAACGTTATTCTAAACTTAACTCTGAAAAGATAATATGTTAAAGGACCTTTTTAAATAAAGCAATTTTATTACGATATACAGGCATTTTAGTATTGGGTTAATTGTTGTAATTAATTTTAATGAGTTGGTAAATCTTTTTAATTATTATTTTAGATTAAATAGGTTTATTAAATTTGTGATATTAACACATTTTATTTTCTTGTTTTAATTATCATGAAATAGACATAGTTCGTAAAATAATGCAGTATAGTGTATAACTGTGCAAAATGAAATACTTAAGGTAGGTCAGTAGTGAAACTTTACATCCACAGCCTATGGCTGGCTATGGCTATATTTGTAGCCAATTGATATATACTAAACACAGTGTAACAATAAATATACCAATAATAAATTACATTCTTCCATTTAGAGACATGCACTGTGGCTCTAAATTTCTATACAGTTTTGATGAACAACATGAAATAGAGCGTATAGGATATAAATAGAACCTATGGGGTTTAAAATTGCTATATTAATATAAAACGTCATCCGATTTGTTGCTAAAATATTCAGATGCAGATAACTTGTGAACCTGCATATTGCTATTGAGATTTCAATAGGCACTTATTTTTAAACAATTCAATATGAGGAAACCTTTTGAAAGGTTCTAACAGTCATTTGCGATCTATACTGTACTGCGTATTGTTTTTGTATAGTTTATAATCTGCTCGATGTAAAATAATATATTACATGACTATTTTATATTCGTTTATGCAAACGTACAATTAATGATATTCTAACTAGCCCCTACTTAAAAATGATAGCAAAATTTTTGCATGTAAAACGTTGCAATTAGTTTTCACAGGGTTATTTGCAATTTAATAATAAAATATTCATATTGAACTTTTGACCACTACTTTTAGTAAGTCTGCCCATTCATGAGCCATATTTTTCAACTGATATAAATTTAAAAGATTAACACATAAGCCGATGACTAGTTTGCCGCCAACTGCGCATTCCCAAATAAATGCTCGTACAGTCGAAAAACTTTTTACGCAAAAATTGCTTTATAAATGTAGAGCTTGTTCGGCAACAATGTAGACCGTGTAGGTTTGAAGGCAAAAAGGATGCACTGGCTTCCGATATTTCCGTGTCTAAATAAGAGTGATGAGGTGTAGGTCGTTTAGAGAATGTATGTAAACGTGTAACCATACTCATAACTGTGAAAAAACTGTCAAACTGTGAAAATATCGATACTTATTACATTATTTTACAATTTCATTATATTTTTTGGGCATCTAATTTATTTTGGCACTACCCTCATAAATTATAATGGATTCTTGGAGAGGAACTGGATTATAAAATTGTGTCCAACGAATTTGCGATTTTAAGGTCTTGAGTTGTATTATCGCATAACAAGTACAGCACATAATTATACCTAATTATTGAGCTCTCTGTTAAGTCAGTTACCAGCGGAATTGTATTTTTCAGGAGTTCAAACTTCATCTCACTTGCTCTTGCAAAACGAACTCGACAGCTTTCTGCTTGCTATAAAACAAAGTAAACCGTTATTTGATGTCTTTATAGTCCAAAATTGTCTTTTTTATGAACTGTTCCATTTATTGTGTGAGATTAACTATTCTATTATATAAAGATTTGTGAAAACTGCTACTTATATTTACAATTTTGTGTACAATCAACACTGAAGAGGGAAGAAACAAGAGTAGTAGACACACCCGGGTGAAGAATACACAGGCACAGGATAGTATATGTACATCCATCCAGTTCCTGTGTGCTCCTCGCTCTAGTGTGTACAACTTTGCCAAAAATCTTTAATGTGACATGCCACACATACACATATGTGCCTTGGTATATTGAATTGGTTACCATTTGACCTCATAATGCTTTGATGTGTACTCAATCATCTGTAAAATCCTACGGGGAAAAGAAAAGACAAGATTACAGACTTCTGTGACACAGGTCTTTTTCTGTTTCTTTTTCATTTTACTAGACAAATCATCTGCATTTATGCAAAATCTACGAAAGATAACAGTACAAGATGTAGCGAGCTCAAAACAAAGTGCCTTGAAAGTTAAAATGGAATCCATTAAGAAGAGTATTATATTCTATGGAAGCTACTCAGAGCAATTACTGGTTGATCAAACTATTTATTATTAAATTAATTTGGTATGTACATATTAATCACTTACACATAACTTGTGCTTTTCTTCTCAAAAAGGCACTAAAAAGAAAATAATCCTCTAAAAAGTAATAGATAGTTTTGGCACTGTACTTATCATGATGTGGAGATTATGCAGAAGGAGTTTCAATGTTCGGAAGGAGGCAGTTTAAATGATCCAGAAGTATAGCAGAATTTGAGATTCACATAAAATCAGCAGTAAACCAAAGAAATCCCAACTTGACTCAGTCACGTGACTAATTTTATGCTCTTATTCAGCTTGTAAATATGACGCTAGGGCAATTGAGACAGCAAGTATATCAAGTGATTGAAGACCAAATTATGAACATTGAAAATTGTGTTGAATTTGTAGTAAGATCTCAAATATAAGTCGCCAGAGGAAGAATGTCGATAGGCGAAAGTCGATAAGTTTCGTTCGTAGCCTCGGTAAATCTAGGACGGTTGTACGCTGCGCAGACAACAACACTGCCCAGCAAGGAATTTCGACCTCCTTTCAAGAGCACCAAGACATTCGGCATAAATACTTTGCGATAGCCGAACATCCTGACGATTTAATAGGGTGACACCCCTCCACAGAAAAGTTCCCCTTTTACTTTGGAGACAATCGTATACAATACATGTCTAGATTTACTTCACAAAATCCTTTGTTTTCTAAATTATTTATTAATCAATATGTGTCAATGTCAACTGTCAAAGATATAATGGTTATTTATAGTATACCATAGATATAGTATAACTTAAAAAAATTATATGGGTATTTATAATTCTAAGCAAAAAAGTAGTTGCTATTTTGCATACTTTGTATAGATATTAACATCAGCCTATTATTTAAACTGGAGCACCTGCAGTAAAGTTGTATGCGGAACGTTTGCTGTCTACTATCATATATCATCATCGCCAGCATAAATAACTCCTAACTTATAAAACCAGAGTTTCAGTACGTTTTTAGACCGTATACCCATATGGCGCCGTGGTCAACGTGCAGTCTGCCGTTTGGAGGGTTCTGGGTTCGATTCTCAGAGTGGCAGAAATTCGAATGATGGATTTAGATTTCTGTACCTGGTCTGGGTGTTTATGTACTTGTTTCTGTGTGTATACATGGCGCCGGCGATACAGGTTCAATCCTACTGTGGGGCTATGAGTGTGAAACGTTCTATATTTATTTTCTAAAATTGAGTTTTCTTACAACTCAATCACCATTAATGCAATACTGTAATGAAACATCCTACCTCCGAATAATAGATAAGCTTCGACTCTGGGGTACTTTAAAAACTTAGTTATGATCAACAGAAAGTAGAAGAATCAAGACATATGTACTTCTGTGAACGAAGTGCCATGATAACTTTAAACAGAAACTGTTTCAACTTATCAATGCTTTCGATCATAGCGCTACACAATCATCACCAACATCCGCAGAAGAATACATCGTGTTACATTTTATTTAATAGCATTTATAACACTGCTATTATTTTTTCCTAGATACAGCACTTTGATAATCTACAGAAGAATTAAGACCAAGACCCTTAATTCGGTACAAATAGCCAGACGTAAATAAGGTATCTTTCTCAGGTATGTCAACCTCATGATCAGCAGAAAATAGAAGAATCAAGACATATGTACTGTTGTGATCGAAATGCCTTGATAACTTTTAACAGAAACTGTTTCAACTTATCAATGCTTTCAGTCATTGCGCTACACAATCATCACTAACATCTGCAGAAGAATGCATCATGTTACATTTTATTGAATAGCATTTATAACACTGCTATTTAATACGCTTTTTCCCCAAATACAGCTCTTTGATGATCTACAGAAGAATGACAGACAAACACGCATACTTCGGTACATACAGCCATACGTAAATCAGCAATATTCGCAGAAGGAAGAGTCGCGGTATGCTTTATTCGGTTAAATTTTTATACTGCAATTATGTTTTTCTTTCTCAGATATGTCAATCTTAGGATGAGCAGAATAAACAAGAATAAAGAAGACCGTCCTGCTCTGAACGAAATGCCATGGTAGCTTTGAACAGAAACTGATCAAAACTGTCTATTCTTTTCCTTGTAGCGCCACGTGAATCATTAGCAACATCCCCAGAAGAATGCATTATGCTTCATTCTATTTGTTAATGTTTATTACACTTCTAATTACTATTTTTCTTGCCCAGGTACTGCATCCTGTTGATCGGCAGGAGAGTGAGAGTAAAGATGCACACACTACTGTACTAACATCCATACGTATGTACATCAGCAATATTCGCAAATGAAAGCGACGCGGTATGCTTTATTTGGTAAGATTTTTTGTATTGTTGCTTAGTAATTTTCTTTACAAATATGTCAACCTCATGATTAGCAGAAAATAGAAGAATAAAGACATATGTTCTGCTATTAACGAAATGCCTTGATAACTTTTAAACAGAAACTGTTTCAACTTATCAATGCTTTCTTTCATAGCGCTACAGAATCATCATTGACATCTGCAGAATAATGCATCGTGTTACATTTTATTTAATAGCATTTGTAACTCTGTAATTCAATATGCTTTTCTCCAGTAATAGCACTTTGATGATCTACAGAAGAATGAAAGACAAACACCCTTACTTCTGTACATACAGCAATGCGTAAATCAGGAACATTCGCAAAAAGAAGAGTAGCGGTATGCTTTATTTGGTATGATTATTAATACTGCAATTATGTTATTCTTTCCTAGCATCAGCAGAATAAACAACATCCAAGAAGTAGTACTGAACATATATATAGGTTTGAACATATACTGTTCAACTGATAGGTTTGAACAGTATATGTTCAAACCTATCAGTGCTTTTGCTGACAGCGCCAGGCCAATCACCAGGAACATCCACAGAACAGTGCGTCTTGGGACGTTTTATTTTGTTTTATTTATTACCCTGCTGAATACTTTTTTCCTTTCCCAGATACAGCATCCTGATGATTGGCCGAAGACTGAGAGACGAGCCGGACAAACCTCTGTACGTACAGTCATTCGTAGAAAGAAGCGATGCGGTATGCTTTATTCGGTAAGATTTGTATACTGCCACTTAATGTTTTTCCTTCCCAGATAAGTTAACCTCATGATAAGCATAATAAAGAAGAATCAAGACCTACGGACTGCTTTGAGCAAAGGACCTTGTTAGCTTTGTACGTACGCTGTTCAAACATTTCAATGCCTTCGCTTACAGCGTCACGTGAATCATCAGCAACATCCACAGAAGACTGCGTCGTGGCACATTTTATCAAGTTACATTTAAGACACTGCTAATTACTTTTTCTCTTTTCCAGATATTGCATCCTGAAGTGCTGCCCAAGACTTAGAGTCAAGATGGACAAACTTCTGTACGTACAGCCATTCGTACAAAAGCGACATTCGCAGAAGAAAGCGATGCGGTATGCTTATTATTCGGTAATTTTATTTATAATGCTATTTAATGGTTTTCGTTACCGGATTTCCCAAACTTCTGTACCTACAGCAATTCATAGAAAGAAGCGATGCGGTATGCTTTATTTGGTTAGATTTGTATACTGCCACTTAATGTTTTTCTTTCCCAGATAATGTAACCTCATGATAGGCATTATAACGAAGAATCAAGACCTACGGACTGCTTTGAGCAAAGGACCTTGTTAGCTTTGAACGTACGCTGTTCAAACCTTTCAATGCCTTCGCTTACAGCGTCACGTGAAACATCAGCAATATCCACAGAAGACTGCGTCGTGGTACATTTATGAAGTTACACTTATGACACTGCTAATTACGATTAATCTTTTCCAGATATTGCATCCTGAAGTTCTGCCAAAGACAAGTCAAGACGGACAAACTTCTGTACGTACAGCCATTCGTACAAAAACGACAAGTGGAAAGAAGCGATTTGGTATGCTTTATTAGATATGACTTTTATAACGCTATTTAATGTTTTTCTTTCCCAGATATGTTAACCTCATGATAAACAGAATAAAGAAGAATCAAGGCGAACGTACCGTTTTGAGCAAGGTGCCTTGGTAGCTTTGAACGTTCTCTGTTCAAACCTACCAATGCTTTTGCTTACAGCGCTACGCTAATCATCAACAACATACACAGAAGAATGCATCGTGGCACATTTTATTAAGTAACATTTATGACACTGCTAATTGTTATTCCTCTTTTCTAGATGTTACATCTTGGAGATCTGCCGAAGACTTAAAGTCAAGACGGACTAACTTCTGTACGTACAGCCATTCGTTCAAAAGCGACATTCGCAGAGGAAAGCGATGCGGTATGCTTATTATTTAGTAAGTTTATTTATACTGCTATTTAATTTATGCTTTATTAGATAAGCCTTTTATAACGCTATTTAATGTTTTTCTTTCGCAGATATGTCGACCTCGTGATAATCATAATAGGGAAGAGTCAAGATGAAAGCTGGTTTGAAGAAATTGCCTTAGTAGGTTTGAACATATAGTGTTCAAACCTACTAAGGCATCATCATATCAGATGATTCGCTGAAGACTGACAGTCAAGACGGACAAACTTCTGTACGTACAGCGTTGAAGAATGCGATGCGGTATTTGATAAGACTTTTATATCGCTACTTAATGTTTTACTTTACCAGATACGCGAATCATTAGCAGCATCCACTGAAGAATGCGTCGTGGCACATTTTATTATGTTGTATTTATGACACTACTTAATACTGTTTCCCGTAGCCACATATTTTATTCTGATGATTGGCCGGAGACGGATAGTTAAGACGGACATACTTCTGTACGTATAGCCGTTCGTACATCAGCAACATTCGTAGAAAAAATCGATGCGGTATGCTTTATTTGGTAAGATTTTTATTTTGAACTTACGCTGTTTAAATATATCAAAGTCTATCCTTTGCTTATAGCGTCACGTGAATCATGAGCAACGTCCACAGAAAACTGCGTCGTAGCTCATTTTTTTAAGTTACATTTATGACACTGCTAATTACTATTCTTCTTTTGCAGATATTGCACCCTGATGATTGGCCAAAGACTGAGTGTCAAGTAGGACATTCTTCTGTACGTGCAGCCATTCGTATAAAAGCGACATTCGCTGATCAAAGCTATGTGGTATGCTTTGTTTGGTAAGATTTGTTATACTATTATTTAATGTTTTTTCCCCATAGCTTTCGCTCACTATCTAGTAGTATAACACGAATCTTCAGCAACATTCGCAGAAGAAAGCGTCGCTTTCCCAGATGTGTTGCCTTTATGGTCAGCAGAAGAAACAAGAATCGAGACGTCAAAACTGCAGTTAACAATATGCCTTGGTACCTTTATACGGTACGGTTTAAATCTATCTTCAGAAGATAGCGTCGCTGTATATTTTACTGGGTAACATTTATGCTGCTACTCATTTAATATGTTTGTTTCTCAGATATATTATGTCATACTGTTAATCAACAGAATAAAAATGAGACACGACGTGCTGCAGAGAACAAAGTGCCATTATAGCTGTAAACAGACTTCGTTTAAACAAGTCCATTATTTTGTTCTCAGCACCACATGTGCCATTAGCAACATCCACAGAATAATGCGTCTCCTTAAGCTATATATGACAGCATATATTATTCTGCTACTTAATATGTTTATTTTCCAAATATGTAGTGCTTTCAACATAATGAAGCTTTCAATGCTTCAATTGGCTTTTGATGATCGACAAGTGAAAGAGGAGTCATTACGCACGTACAGCAATTAACGAATTGCCTTAATTATAACTTTATTTAGGGATACACACTGCAACCATCCTCAATTTTCGCAGAAGAATTCGTCACGGTATAACGGGTTATTTTGTTCGTTTTTAATGTTACGTCGAACAAGATTTCTATATGAGAACTGTAAATACACCTTCAGCTCACAGTTCAGTAGTGGGTACTCAATTAATTGTTTTTTCAATCTTATGAGGCAGTACCATTGATTACCAAGGCAGTAGGGCGTGGTTTATTATATGATTATTTAGGAATTTAATACATACTGCTACCAAGTGGAACGAAAATGAAGAAAAGAAGGAAATAATGCAATTCCTCTTAATGCGCTTTTTAGTGCATGATCTGCAAACGCCGGTGGAAGTTGATATTACTTTCTTGACATTGCCCTGTAAACACATAGCTACATGTATAAAAGTATACTTCTGGGAATCAAAAGGCATTGACGTCAATGGAGACTGATGAATAAATTGATAAGTGTGAGGGGAGCTGCATCCTCGAGCCTTGAACGCATCCGTTTTGGACCCCTGTGCTAAATCCGTGCCAGAAGTGACGGCTGTAGGACGTGATTGTTTG
>DWKW01002747.1:0-10694 GCA_018250115.1 Doberes anticus
ATTGTTTAAGCGTGAACGAGGATGCCTTTTCAACTTGTCCAAGCCGATTGCTTGTACTCATAATATTATTCTTCGCAGGTGCTTTATGTGGACAAGGATTCACACTCGTACGTGCGATCGGACGGCCGGTGTCGTTTCGTTCTACGGTCTTCGGATAGGACGAGCGGGATCTTGAGGAACCCTCGGCATTCTTTACCACCAAATACTTCATGCGTTTACTATTTTCAAGTAAGTATAGACGTATAAGTATAAATAAGTATAAGTATAAGTAACTATAAGTATAAGTAAGTATTAGTATAAGTAAGTATAAGTATAAGTAAGTATAACTAGATATACTTCGTTTTTATGAAAGCCTTACTGATATCGACAGGTTTCTATCTTAGTTTTAATTGTAAGTATTTTATTTGTTACAAGCAGATCGTTTGACCGGTTTGGTTTCGTCAATCACGCTAAAACTACTGAATAGCTTAGTAGGAGATCTGTACATTTTAAATGCGTATATCGGACAAGATCGGTTCAGTAAACCAGAGATACAGCTTGATCCATCTGTAGTGTGCGCCGTCATAAACTCTGAAGGTCGATTGAAATGGTTATTTTTATTACTCTTATGTAGAGACATGATCGCGGGCGGTAGTCTTGTGGTTTGTAAAACAGTGAGTGCTGTTCACTAAGAAAAAAACACTCACAGAACTATCAAACATAATAATGTTACAGTATAAATATCTGCACAGTTGTTATGGCATTATATTATTACTGCTGAGTATGTATTATAATTAAATTAAATTAACTAATAACTTGCATGTAAGTAAATGAGTATGACTCGTGTATGTAAATATGACTATGTAATTGACTCGTAGAAATTTAAGGGTGTAATATAGAAAAGTACCTTGCTCTCATAACTTTTCAAAACGTAACAAAAGTTCCTACATATCGTAGTCTTAAATATTTTCTGTGAAATACAGAAGTAGTTACAGTAGAAGTTTGATGGTGGTAGAGTCTAACGTCGAAGGCTCGCCTGCGCGGCACCTCCGTCGAACCTATTTCTGCCGTAAAGCAGCAGTGTGAGAACTGCTGTAATTCGATTTGAAGGGTATGGTTAGGCAGAAGATACCGGACAAGAGACATTTTAACTTAGTCCTCATCAGATCACATCAGATAGACTGCATGCTCGTTTGCTATTCCGTTTAATAAAAAAGTATTTAAAAAAAGTAAATGACACAGTACAAAAGACAAAATATTTCAATCATATGAATATTTTGTTCTAAGTAACGAGCAAGCAAAAGGTACATGAATCATTATAGGAAACGGGCCGCTCCTCAGAGAAGAAAAGACTTTAGGGCCTAGTCCACCACGCTACCCAAGTACAGATTGGTGGACTACCCGTGGCTCTAAGAATATTAGGTACTAAAACTTTCAGGTTCATAGGATTCCTACTGATCTTTTCCTTTATCACAAATCCAGGCATTATCCGTTTCTAATACTACGTAAATAAATTAAAAAGATTAGACGTGCGCAGTGGAATTCGAACCCGGATCCACCGGTGCGAGAACCCGATTTCAAACCACTAGACTATCAAAATATGAATAATGTTTCATTGTCTTAGGGTCGCCCTAACGAAATCGTATGGGTTTCGTTCGTGAAGTACCATGCGGCCGGCACCGAGCCGGCGGGATTTGATCAGCAGAAGGACTGCTCTTCGCAACTAACTATATGGGACGGAGCTGCACCGGACGCTGATTTGGATAGAAAGGTAAATAAAAGTAAATAGTAATTTATTAAACGGAAAGATGGGCAGGTATAATAAAATATGTAAGATGTAGGTAACACGTTAGATGAGTATGATTATACAAAGGTAAATAGTGTTGATAAGAATACATATGAATTTAAAGGAAAGTGTGTAATTCATCAAAATGAGTTATTTGTTTTTATACATAATTATACGACCAATTTATATTTCAATCAGACACTACTAAGCCCACGCAAATCGCTGTTTTGTTGCTAACTGGCAAACAGAAATGTGGACAAAAATTTCCTCATCCGTATAACATTCCAAATGATAAATCGCAAGTCGCAACTTTGAAAGTCAATTTATCAAACCGAAGTTTATTTAGCGGTTAAGTTCCCACGATTTTCATAAGTTGATGAGCACGACAAAATTCTAGCCAATGTGCAGCGAGACGAAATGTGGATTAACTTAGTTTGCGAGTAAAACTTCCTCATAGCAGAAGAGTAATGCGATGATACAAATACAGAGGCGATATAAAATTGGTCGGCGTTCTCGCCTTTATTCGTACCATTTCACTTTGCCAACTACCGCTACCTACTTGACGTCGGGAGCCAAACATTAATTTTCTTTAATGTGTCTGAGCACTCTTACTGACTACTATACCAACTGCACTGCGGTGTTTGGTTCCATTCATTCGGTATTCCTTTGCTTGCATTAAGAATGGATGAGAGCAACGTTCAAGTTATTTTTTGTTAGCACTTTAATCAGAAAACTTTCTATTCGACGTATACTTCCAGTAAATAGCGCACCTGGCCGGCAAATCACTTCCGACTACCAGTTTATATACTTGAAAAGTAGGTTACGTTTTTATTTATTGAAACAGGAAACGATAAGTGCAACTCCGTTCCGAATTGTCGACATGTTACCAACGAAATTTTTCGATAAAAACGTTAGAGAACAAATACTCTACAAATCTCAACAGAGAGCTGTTGCCAATATTTTAACAAAGAATTGAAAATAAAATTGAAAAGAGCAGTTTGGTTTATGCCGTAAATATTTCTATCATATGTATATTTATTATCACAGATTTATTTGTCTCACTCTCGATTTTTATAATCAAAGAAAAGGAATCCTTTATTTTTTTTATACAAATTTGGAAATTTTTTATACAAATTTGTATTGGATACCATATAGGATGTATATGAAATAATTAAATTTTTGAAACTCGATAGGAGCCACTATATTTCTACGGGTCGCGAGAAATTTGCGAGTGAAATCAATTATTCAATAATTTTGACACGTATAGAAAAGATACAAAGCTTCAAGAAGGTGATCTAAGATATAAAAAAATGAACCAACAACCGTTTTTTTTGTCACCAAAATTGGTCTGTACTTCGTTTAAAAGATCGTTTTAATGCCAATGATGGTTTCGATTGGAATACCACAACTCACTGAGGTATTCAAACAAAACTACAAAATACAAAACTTAATCCATATTAGCTACGGTATGCCGCTATGGTAAAAAAGTCATTACATAAAATCGAAACATTATTTATGTGACGTGAACCTGATTGTGGTATTCGATAAAACATAAGTCGAAAACTAAATAGTAATATAAATGCGGTAACTTAGTAGGTTATCTAACGATAATAATTCGATCATTTTGATACTTAGTTTCATCACCCGTTATCGTCCCACTGCTGGGCACGGGTCTTCTCTCAGAGATGACAGAGTTTATACATTAGAACACCACGCTGGCCAAGTGCGGATTGTTAGTGCACTTAAGAATACTCAATTAGAAGAAGAATTAAGAATACTCAGTACTCAATAATTTATTTCAATCATAGTGTCATTTAAGTCTTAAGTTATAATTGAGTAACACAAATGAACCCTATTAGGGTATTGCAATATAGTGGGAGCAAACCAATCTGTTATATAATTAATCCATTTTTTTTAGAGAATAATAAGACTGTCTCGTCTCTCTTTTACTTTTTAAATGAAATAGATCTCCAGTAAGATCCTTTGGATTCCTCAACTCTGTATAACACATTTATATACACATAAACATGTAAATGCTCGACCTAATTTCTCTAAAATATATCCCGTACGGCACTTAAACGTACTTCAACGATAAGAGCTACTTAACTGTTCGCTCCATAATTAAACGAATCATTGAAAAACCAATAGAGCGATAATTACGCGTATTTATGTAAGTTAAATTTATTAAGTTCTTTTGAAGATTTGTAAAGTATTTCTCTACAAGGCTTTAGTAATGAACCGTAAACAAATGAAATAAAAATAAGGATGTGTATAGACTGATACTGTGCGTGCAAGATTTGCATCTTAAATTTCCCACTTTCTTTCCCAGGGCTGCTGGAAGAAATTTCCTTATGTAATAAGCAGTGCCTTTTTACTAATATTATATTTTTTGTGTTCTTATTAATCTTAAGCCGTATACATAAAATGTTTAATAAATAAAAATTAAAAAGGATTTGAGAAGGTTGCTATTTTAGGCATATTTATAGTTTTTATATAAGAAATGCCTGTAATGGTACGACCGGTACACCTATCTTCAAAGCATCAGTGTTTTACTGCCTGTTTTTTGACTCGGACGTGTTTTGTCTTCGATCCTATATTAGGTGGGATGTGGATGTCCCTGAGCTGTATTGGCTCAACATCTGGCCTGCATTCACGTTTGCTTCCTCTTTATAATATAAAAAATTAGATACATCATGACATTTTTTTTTCTTTCTAATAGCTGGAAATGAGCGACAAAAAGTCCTTACTCGGTTCGTTCTGCCGCGAAGAATCGCCACGACTTCGCGACCATGCGTTGCTATCAAATGCTACCAGAGCTACGAGACCCTGTGCGCCTAGTGAGAGCTACATCACAACTGGATCAGCGCTTACTATATTGCAGGTAAGATTTCGTGACAGTTGATTTTTTTGTTTTACAAATAGCACCTTGAAATGGGTTCGGTATCTTTCAACAATTGGTTAAAGTGGAAAAGGAAAGTTGATTCGAACCCAGCACCGCTCCTTGAGTAGGAAAAAATAGCTAAACTTGCAAAAATTATTCTTACACACAAATATATATATAACACCGATTCCCTCTTTTTCACTATTGTGTTTCTACCCAAAGGTTGTCTGGAATAAATCGCTACGATAGCCTTAAGACAGCCTTTTGACCACTACAATTATTTCTACATTTCTGTTATCATTTTATTGTTATGTTGTGTACAATAAATAATATTTGAATTTGGAGTATAGTAATGCGTTATTATTATAACCAACCATTTATAAGTTACAACTTTAAAAAAGACTCGAAAATTCTCATTCACCAACATATTTCACAAGACCGTATAAAGTGAAAAACGTCCTTCAACATGCACAAAGATTTCCTCATCACTTCATGTCTTTGACCGTACGTGCATTCAAGACTCATCCTGCGAGTATTCAGATATGCATGGCGGTTCCACGGTGGCTCTCTTGAAACCCTCTCAAATCTTACTGCTTACGTGAACCATGGAAAACGTAGAGATTGAAATTTGTAGAAGAAACATTTTAACCCCGTGATAAGCGGGAAGTATGATTTGATACAAATAATAAAATAAACTATTAGCATTATAGAATGTCAATTACTAGTATGCTGGTTTGAGGTACGACGTTTGATGACGAGGAGATGTACAATTTTGTAATTTTTATGGAGGATACACGCTTGACCAATAAAGTAATCAAACTTGACCTAATGTTGTCCCCGTGTCCGCTGTTGTTTCCGATTTCCCTATACTGTCATTCGGAATTTATGACTTGAAGCGTTCTAAGCTAATGTTGGGTTAGGTTTTGTCGAAATACAGTATTGTAGATTCATCGAGTTGAATGTATCGTAAGATTAATGTTATGTGTTAAGACGTAGGTCGGATATCCAAGAAAACACATGCAGGTCACATAGGATTAATTCGTATGCAGGTCACACCGAAGTTTTCCGTATATAAGGAAAACAGAGTTAATAATACAAATGTTATGATGGTCAAATAGAATATCTTCTACATACAATCGATGAGTTAATTATTCGATAACTAATTGATATTTATACCTTAGGATTTGTATTGTTATTTGTATTCAATACTCTCAATCGTAATACTACATAGAAAAAATATATATTCTGTAATCTTTAAAATATGTTTTGTGATTGATTTATGAGGCGTTTTCTTAGTTGTCAGCGAACGGACCGTAGAAGATGAAGTGTTACTTTCGCGATGTAAAATAATTGAAAAGTTAGTTTTGAGAGTATTAAAGTCACTGCCCAGAGCCCGACTCATTATAATAACCGCTCTCAGATTTCGGTAGTTTATGCTCAAACTGAAAAAAACTTTCTATGTACCGAACCGAGATACGAACTCGGGACTCCTCAGTACATATGTACATACAAATGTAATCGATTTCAAAATTACAAACCTAAATGAATTGAACTATTTGTTAAGTTTGACCGTTGGCAACATAAAATTGAATTTACGGGTTTTTTGTCAATTTTGTTAATTACCTAACCTACTAACAACATAAAACTCCATAAACTGAATAGTCCAAAGAGATAAATGTCACATTCATTTAATTAAGTCGTCCTCTATTTGCTGGCCATCAAAATTATTCCGACTTAAATTGTTTCGTTGCGCCTAGAATAGTTAAGCCAATGGTGCCGTCCTTAATACAAATCCACTATTATAGTCGCAAAACTTTTAAAAAATGATAGACATCTATCAGTGTTACTTACCGCTTATAACAAAAAAAACAACAATTATCAATTTTAGTGGACATCACGAGTGCAACATGCACTCGTCGTCTGCATATTACAGAGAGGTCAAAAATTCTGTCTCTTTTTCAACTTTACTGATTTTTTCTAAATATCACCAATATTTAAGCCCAAAAAAATCCCATACAAATCCATTTGGTACTTTTTAGTCTAGGGATCACTAAATCGTCGATATAAGCTAGGTTTTTAAAAATTTCTTTAACATGTACAGACATGACTAACGGGGACTGACTAAAATAAGATAATAAAATCGACATATTACTAAATAAACTCAAACAGACTTAGAATCCTTGACCTTAAATAGGAACTCAAATATCGGGAAGTTAATAGTCACCCTGCAAATATTTGATGTAATTTTCGATCAGTAGGAAATAAATACTGTTCAAACAGCTGACCAAGACAAACAACTGTCATTGAATAAAAGGCTTATTATGTTTGCCGGTAACCTAATTCTGTCAAATATTACGAAATTCGGTAAACTTTCATAACCGGAGACAAGGATGTCTAGATATACTACATCATTTCGGTACACACGGGGAAATTTTAAAAATATTTGGAACATTTATTTAATTTTATACCTCGGCAGCGGTCCAAGTGAATATTTCATCGAGGCTTATTTTCTATGGGTGGAATTTTCCAGTACCGTCGGGCGTTGCACTCCATAGTGAATAATGCAAGAACGTGCTAGATCCACTCTCTAGTAGATGAGCTTCAGTGATGGTAAAAGAAAGAATGTTTTGTAGGTACGAATAGAATTTTATTACGTGTAAAATACATCATATAGTGTGGGACTTTTTTGAGCACCCTACAAATAGCAAATTTTACACGGACACACCATGAGGATATACATAGACATATAACACTGATATGTAGATATCCACAGAGTCACTAATATTTAATTTGTTTAACCCGGAGCCCTCACCCGTAGCATTATATCGTATCCAAGATTCCACTGTCTTTCAGTAGATACTCCTACGGCAGTTTTTTTATGTAACAGTTAACAGTAGTAAAACACAGTTCGCCTAAATGTTTAGGATTGCTACAGTTACTTCTGTTTATTATGTCTATAGGCCGGTAAGGTGATTGCCTGCAGGCAAGACTTTTAGTGAGTAGTATCGTACATAACCTTGAACGACACGCCGTCAAATCGACACAGTGAACAACAGTCAAACAGTTAGTGGGCTGCTTTGTAGAAGAAAAATGAAGTTACATTTTCTAATTTTTAAAACTGTTTTAATGACATAAGTTTAAATAACACGATTTTGATACAGAATCTAATATGAAATAATTTCAAAATAAGAAGCTTTAGAAGTCCAGCATTACTAATAATAAATGTACTTACGTTAAGCAATATCGTTTGTCATTCACGCCAGTTGTTTATTTTTGTTAGCATTGTTTTGTTTTTAGTTTATGTGTGCAATAACTACATCCAATTATTCCTGGGAATCTATAAATAAAGTAGAACTAAAAAAATATGTGTGTATTGTTGGTTAATTACAAGTAGTTACCTAAGTATTAATAAAGTGCAAAGAAAAATTGTTATTATTAATAAATGAACCAATAAACACTTCAATTCCATTAAAAAAGAAAAGAAAATTATAATTAGATACAGAATTTCTACAGTGGACAAATAGGTATACGTCGAGGGCTGGGTGTTGACATTATCTCTGACGTGACATTCTAAGAATACGAAAATCAGTTTTCAATCGACATTCACCCTTTTATTATGACTTGGAGAATTGGCCATTAGGCAGGTACAGTACAACGGGTAGGTATTGTATAATTTGTATAGATAAAAAATAGCATTATCAGAGGCATATAAATGAAAACAAACTTAAACAATTGCCTGCATTATTTAAACAGTATTCTGTACGTTGGTCCACGGATAAGCCTTTAATGCCTTCGCTATTCTTCGCAATACGAAGTGAATAATGCAGTTTGCGAGCTGCGCTCTTCAGTTAATAGAATGCCTGAAAAGCGTTTTTGCGTAGTACTAAGACTATTAATGTTGTTCTTCTGTCATTTTTATTAATTTTCCAAATTTCGTTATACTCAACGGCATGTAAGAACAATAATTAGGTTTTATGAATCAAAAGTAGAATTTATTAATTGGAGTTATTTTTTAGTGGGTGGGTGGATGATATTTCAGGTAGATTTCTGAAATAATATTTATTCAGGAAGGTCGTACCTTTGAACTTAAAAAGAAATTCAATTAGTAATAATCTATATGCCGATTCTGAAAATACTTTTTTTACAATTTTATAAATACGTAGATATGGGAATAAAATAAAATTTGGTAACATGATAGTGGAAAAAAAAATTGCAAAAATAAATCTACCAATTACTTAGCTACGGATTCAGTTTTCTTTTTTTTGCCTTTTCGACTGCCCATCGTGGCTTATTTTACTTTGATTTAAAAAAAAACTTTGTGCGCTTGTTTCTGTGTGTATCTATGGCGCCCACGGCACAGGTTAAATCCTACTATGTAATCCTAATCCTACGAGTATGAACGTTATTTAAAAAAAAGTATTGTTATAACAACGTCAAAGTTGAATTAATCTACCATAGGAAGGCATAACCGAGATAAAAACTATCCTATGTTAATCTAGGACATGGTTTGTCTCAGTGTTAAGAAATCTTTACAATCTCTCATATTTAGAATATTATTACAATTAGAACGCAGCTCACATTTATGCAATGATGTAGTATCGGTTTTCCTGATTTTGTATTTAATAACATTCTATACAAAAGATACTTTTCTCACTTGTCTTCGAAACTACGTAATGTATGGTTCCAAGCTTTTAAATAGATAAAATGCATTTGTTGAGTTGCTTTACTGCGTACTACCTGTTAGTATTATTCCTGACTTACTTTTTTCAATTTTGTATTATGTTTTCTTTCTTTTTTACTTATAAGTTATTTAATTTTAATATAATACTGGTATTTATTCTGCGAGAATTCTGGCGCGTTCATATAGCTTACGTTCCTATATAATAGAACGTCCTCGTTCCTATTTAACAATGAGTAATGTTCAAGTAGGTTGACGAAATGGGTCATTTTTTGTAACTTTAGTAACTCAAAGGGTACAACGGGACCCTATTACTAAGACTCCGCTGTCCGTCCGTCCGCCTGTCTGTCTGTCAGTCACCAGGCTGTATCTCATAAACCGTGATAGACAGTTGAAGTTTTCACAGATGATGTGTTTCTTTTGCCGCTATAACAGCAAATACTAAAAAACAGAATAAAATAAATATTTAAGGGGGCTCCCACACAACAAACGTGATTATTTATTTCGTTTTTGGCGTTCGGTAGAAGCTTGAAGTATTCACAGAATATTTAGTTATATATTCACTTTAAAAATAAATAATTGAACTAAAAATGAAACAAATATTTAAGGGGGGGCTTCCATGCAATAACCGTGATTTTTTTTGCTCGTTGCTAGACATTGTAGATAATGGTACGGAACCCTTCGTGCGCGAATCTGACTCGCACTTTGCCGGTTTTTATTAGGATGTACGTGTACCTTTTATATAAGTTATGCGTCGGATCGATTATTTCAACCAATAATATAATAATGTTTTAATGGATAAATCTATAGAAAAGTAAGATTAGTAATCGACCTAAATATTTTTTTTATAAATGTGTTGTTGTTATAGAAATATATTATTATACTGTATAGGGGAGGTATGTATATTAGATAAGTTCTGCATCGTTCTGAAGTGAATAATGCAGCTAGCTCGCACTGCGCTCTTGAGTTGATGGAATGTTTTAATAGCGCTATTTTATTGCGTCTCTAGAGAAAAATATTAGCAATGTTGTTGTTTCATTTCGCAATTTTTTTAATACTGAGACCAAATGAATATAAAATATAGGTACGTAGCGTTAATAATATTCATTTTACGTAACTAAGTCACTTACGTAAAAGTCTCAAAGTATAACTATTAATATTAAATTAAATAACTAAATATTATATATTATATTATCTATATTCTATCCTTGCTTCACAAACTTGTTGCTCCTTTGACTGTTATTTCACCTTCTTGATGTATATTAAATGTATCTATTTACTTGTTTTATATTTTTACAAACAGTTATATTAAATTTGTACACCGCTACCCACTTTAATGTTTGTTTCTACTATATTCTCTACCCAAAGGT
>DWKW01002748.1:0-10694 GCA_018250115.1 Doberes anticus
TTACGATTATTTACGTGTGGCGGCAGTCTAGTTCCTAGACTCTTGGAAAAAAAAAAAAACAAAACACTACCAACTACGTATGTCTCTAGCGGCGGCTACTCTATGAAGTTGACAATGAACAGGCGCCACCGCGGATACAAGCGTCAAACGCTATTTCTGTTACGACTGCGGTGTGCCCGAACCCAGCCTCCCCTCCCGTACCTATCATGTAAACACTCATGTTATTGTATGGATTTTAAATGTAGGTTATTTGTAAGTGAACTATAATTAGAGAAGAGATCGGACATTGGCTAACCTATATTATGTTCATGGCAAGAAAAACTCGTAACATTGTTACCGTGAAACTTCGCAACATCGCCTTCCATATTCAACTTTGCCCAAACCAGAAAATTTACGGGCAGAGTTTGTCTAAAAGAACTTGTTTCAGGCGAAGTTTAATATCGAAAGCTGTCTTTTGGCGTTTTACGGTAAGTTGAAATGCCTCCTGACCAGTGTCTCCTGCCTATTTACCCCCTTCAAGCCGAAACACAGCAGTTTTCACACTGCTGCTTTACGGCAAAGATAAGCGGTAGTGCCGCCTCAGGCGAGACTTCTACATAACAATAAAACCATCTTAGCATAGCACCACCATAGCAACGTATGCCCATATGATCTCATACATGAGTTTAATTCTTTTTGAGGTTAATTGTGGATATCAATGGGCTGCATTTACTGCTTAGCATTAGATGCCATGTATGATTGTTTGCTATTGTGTTAACATAAAAGAAAATATTGTTTCGTCCATTACTCTAATCTCGCAACAAGCTTTTAAAGTCCTATTAACTTGTTTGATACTTTCAAACAAATCCAATTTTGTAGCCAATCCAATCTCAAAAGCATTAGACGCTATCATGTCTCCCAATTTCATCATATCCCATAGCATCCCGTATATTATCATTTTCAGTTCATCAAATAAATTGCTTGTCTGAATCATCTAACGTTATATAGGCATTATCTTTTTGACAAAAAACCTGTCAATTCTGACATGAAGCACCGTTCCTTGTCACGTGAGTATCTCGCCATCTGTCGCGGCGGAGCGCGCTCAGAGATAGTATCTTCATTTCAGCCGTGACAGGTAGTGTAGGTTTTTTATTCGAACAACTCATGTTTTTAGGATTTTGGTACATGCTCAGGATGAAACATTTAAGGTTCTATAAGAAATATATCCAATGTGAGAAACGCCGGTTAAATTCATTATCAGAAAAAACTTATTATCATTCATTAAACAGCGAAAAACCACTGAATGGAAGCGCAGACACGGACGGAGCAGCGCCAATTGGGGAAGCCTTAGTTTAGCATTGTATTACTAAAGGCTGATAAATGGATGGATGGCTAGGCACGAGTCTCCTAGCAGAGATGAGGGGATTCAGGTCTTCGTCTACCACGCTTGCTAAGTTTGGATTGGGGGACTTCGCATGCCTTTGAGAATATGATAGAGAACTCCTACGCATGCAGGATTCCTCGCGATATTATCTCTCATCTTTAGCTGTAAGGAATCAAGTGGTTTAATTTCGATGACGCACTTAATTTCAAACGACGAGTCTACCGGGTTTCGATCCCCGACCTACCGTAACGAGAGGTCCTGGTTCTTAATAACTTACCTATCACTTACTTAACGTACTAAGTCAAATTGTCCTTAATAATACGAACAAGTAAAAAAACTCGATTGAAAAAAGAGCAGAAACATTGTTTATGACACCAAGCATTTTAAAACAAGTCAACAACAGAACAAATGTCAATAAAATACAGATATCCATAAAGCGACACGTGGTAGGGTGGAATCAATGGCGCGTAACGCCATGCCGTCATGGGTTCACGCTTCACGCCTGTACGGTGTTTGCGTGGCTCATGTTTATTGCATGTGATTTGAAAACGTGCAGGCTTCTGGAAAATGTCTAAAGGAAATATTACGTTTATTTCATGTATTATTAAATAATGAAATGAAATCGTATCATAAAATACGAGCAATCATAATATGTTTTTAAGTCCTTGCTGAGGTACAACGTGTATGCTGTGCTACTCCTAAGCACTAAGATCCAATTCCTCGTGTTTTAGTTCAGCTGGCTTCAGGCGGAACTCAGGACCGCGAATAATACTACTGTACGACAGATAAAGGTGCTTGGATGGTGCCACCACGATCAAGCTTTGGACAGTATTTTTCTTATACTTTAAGTACTTCATTGTGTGAAGATACTTGAAATTGAGGAAGAAATTTGTGAGGTACCTATATGATATATGAGGCTATCCGATCCGCCATATTCTCTTCTGACTGATTAATGATTTTGGCATGAAATACCACTTAAATATCATACCATTTCCTTCAATCCTTCCTTCAAAGCCTTCAATGGTATGATATTTACCACCGCTTCACCTATTTCTGTCGTCAAGCATCTATGCTGTTTCGGTTTGAAGGGTCTGGCTAGGCAGAATACAAAAACAAGGGACGTTCCACCTCAAGCGTAAGGATTCCACCTATCCACGTACAAACCCATAGACCCTATTTGACTTTTGATGTGGACGTCCATGAGCTGCAGGAATCACTCAACATTGTTAATTAATTTGATAAGAGGCGAAAGAGAAACATCTAAAGGACACAGTGGTCAGTGATCTATGGGTAGTCAGCTCCTGCAGATTAAATCTGATCCCTATAGCCAATATGTACCGTTTAAGTAACCTCATTTTTACTGGATTTTACCTGTTATCCCCGAATTCAAAGTGATATTCCGTTCCTGATTAAACTTCAAATGTTGGATTTCTGTACTAATCGATATTGATAAAGAATCGATACTAATACTGACTCTATCATTTATTTTAGGATTATAAGTAATTAATATTATTTTGGTATTTATATAATTTAACTGAAAATTATCTTACCATCTCAAATGTTTAAACGTTTATTATACGCTACACTATGTGCAAGCCGAAGCGTGTAAACTTTCTATTCATTATATCTTTGTCATCAGCAATTTATTTTGACGTAGCATGACAGTCGTGCATCCATAGATTAGTCTATATCAATTCTATACGTGCACCAATCCACTCTCCGTCTGTCAGCACTTCAAGTCTCACGTCATTCGAGGACACCATTGAATTCAAAAGAAGAATGGCATGTATCAACATAGATACTGCACACGTCAAAAGTATCACTTCCGCATGTCAGGGCTGTCTCAAACGGTGCGGTGTATTTTGCATCTGAATGCTTTCCGGGCAGTAATGTGACAAGTGAAAACCCTGTTCCGAATGTAAATTTGTCAGCTTGTCTGCCTGCTGGCTCATAGGTGCCTATAAATATGAATTTGGATGCCTTTAGGGAGATTTAATCTAGTCACACTGTGTCAGTTCTCATGTCTGTTCTTTTGAATTGAGACCGTATTATGGTGTTTATTGTTGATAAGTTTTAAAAGGATGGAAGTTACTAAATATTTTCAAAAAAAAATGATGGGGCCTTTCCATCGTAGTTTCGAGTTTATCTTCGCTACTAGTGACCGCCAGGACCGTGTCATCAGGCTGCATTACTTCAAATTGTAGAAAAATGTATGCATATAAAGGCAGTCAAAAGTAAATTAAAGTTTCGCAAATATAACCCCTTATAGCATTAGTAAGCTTATACAAAAACATGTTATATTTTTTGTATGAAATTCTTCTTCTCACTTGTTACTATTTTGGCAGAGCATCGGCGTTATCAGAAGGCACTTGTGGCTCGCTTAATAATGGACCGCCACTATTTTTTAATAGTTGTTTTAATAGTAGCGCGCGGAGAAGCGTCCACAGCAGCTTTAACCTGGTCTGTCTTGGTGAAGTAAGGAACCTCAAAAAATGTTTACTTCCTCTGTAGACAATGTAAAGAACGATAGTAGTATAAACATTTGGACGGCTCGTATGTGATACGTGTCAAAGGAGAGATCTAGAATTACATACGTACATAGTAAAATAGAAAAAAAGACATATTTGTTAACCCCAATTGAAGTATTCGTATCTCTTCGTATTTAGTGGTAGTAGTAAGTATTAAACGAATATAGTACCTGACAACGTCAATGAAACCACCTGAAAACTAAATTTTCTAAAAATATGCAAACCTCGACTCCTCTTCTCATCGTATCTAGACACCTACACCCTTATTCAAATTGCAAACCCTGTGACAGGCGGCTCAATGTTGAATAATTCAAGTGTTGTGATCAAAGGCAATAAAGCGCGCGGGAAAATGGCGGCAACGCAAAAGCCCGCGAAAAGCGACAGACCAGACAAGGTTTTTACATTGTCAGCCATCAGTAAAATGGAATTTACATGTATTATTTTCCTTTGTCAGGGGTGATAGGAGCGATTATTTCGGTATTAGTCTGTAGTTGAACTTTAGATATCAATATAAATGTAAGAGAATATGTTATACAAAATTGATTTCATAGGTAAGATACGGTAAGGAACGCGCACTTGTATTGTGTTATGGATGCGTTCGTTTTAATTTGAATTCATGAAAGACTATGATCATAATTATGTTAATGTTATTTTATTACCGTAACACTTATTTTTCTATAAACCCACGACGCAACATGAAAGTATTCATAATACACGTTTGTTTGTATACAGACAAACTTGAATGAAATCTTATTTATAAGCAGATTTAATCTAAGTGGTTCGCAGCTAGTGATATATAAACTTGTAGCTTAAGTTATGAACTATCGCATTACAATCTTGGGTGTTTTCTTTAGTATTATTTCATAAAACGTTACCAGTTACGTTAATTCATTAATTTACGTTTCGTTTTATCCGTGTTGAAATAAAAAAATCCTTTCCTATATGGAATCGTTTATTTTTAATAAAGAAAGAATAGAATTTCATTCGTGCAACACTGCAATAAATAATTTATTAGATACTGACTTAAATTACAAAATTATACATCTGTATTGTATTTCCATGGCACAAATTGATCTGCTCAGTAGGTATGTGCTGCCACTTATGGTATGATTCGGCGGAGCTGATTTTCATTGCATCCAAAGATCGCCAAAGATTTCTTAATGTTATGAATGCTTGATTAATGTATAAACTAAAGAAGCCTATAATTTAACATTAAAGTTTTTTTCATGAATAAGACGATTAGTACCTAATCTACAATGAATGAGTATTCGCTCGTTAACCTTTTTGTAAATGTTAGTCAGGACTGTAGAAAACTGGAGGCATTCCAACGTAGTCCTCTAGAGTGCCAACGCATCCACATCCTATCTCAGATAAGAGTTCCGTCCTAGTTGAGGTTTGATATGGATGTCCATGGGCTGAAGTGACCACTTAACATTTGCTATTGAATAAAAAAAAATTGGTTAACTAACTTTTCTTTCTGTTGAAAAGTCGATTAATTTTTTTTTAACCACACTTTTGTTTGTGTAACTGAATACTAAAATAACGTTGAAAAGTCAAGTATTTTTTTAAATATTTTGCCACTGCACTTTTGACCAAACTCTAAAAATGTACCAAGCTTGGCACCTCCCCAACTAATAATAGAAGTGGTCGATTTAGCCTAGTCTGCACAACGTCTAGATTCAAATCACGTTGTTTTTATCCCGATCGAGATATATACTGACCTGCATGTTTGAGCAAAATGTTCTCAAAGACATAATAATATGAAGTACGCACTTGGTCAGCGTGGTGCACAATAGCATATGGTCTGAGAGGAGACCTGTGCCCAGCAGTGGGACAATAATGGGTTGATGATGATGATGATGGTTTTCAATTATGTATTTCCAAAAATAATCTATAAAAATAATCGTAATAATATTTTCGATGTACGTATTTATTTCTATGTACGTAACTTAAGTTTATTGTGAATAGTAATAATTTCTAATTTTTCGGAATTATTGCGTATTTCATTATTGCATATTATTGCTCTTTCTGCCACTAAAAACTCTAACTACGATTATCAATAGGGCTACAGACGATAGAATATATGTACATGTAAGTATAATACAGATTATTAATCTGATTTGATATTGGTTGAGTCTTATATCGAAGGTTCGCCTGCGACGGCACCACCGCAGCTCCTATTTCTGCCGTCAAGACGCAGTGTGAGAACTGCTGTGTTCCGGTTTGAAGGGTAGAAGACACTGGACAGGAGGCATTCCAACTTAGCCCTCTGGAATAGCAACGCGTCCACATAAATCCTCAGATAGGAGTTCCGTCCTAGTTGAGGTTCGATGTGAATTTCCATGGGCTGCTTATGAATAAGATATTTATGGGTAATAGCTATGTATTTTCAGTTCTTTTACACATACGTCATATAGCTGGTTTGCTATTACGCTAACATTAAAAAAAGATTTTTTTGAATTATCAACATGAATGAGCCATCCAATCATCTGTACAAAATTAATAAAAACAACGAGAAAAATTTAAATTGCCGCCGCCACCGCCGCTGGGAGCCGAGAGCAAATTTTCGTTTCCTTTAACGAACATTTGACTCCTTTGAGAATTTTTAAGCAGATTAAGAGGATCATTAGCGATTCCCAGTAAGAGGAAGCGTTTGTACAGTTTGCAAGCGACAAGAGAGATTAAAGCGGACCCCGAGGCTTGGATGAAGCGGTGTTTTCTTGTATTTTCCGGGTACGATAATTACTTACGGTTCATTTCGCATTGACGTTGGCGTAGCGGATAAGACGAGCATCTGTTTAATCGGAAACATCTGAATTATTATGCTCATAATGTGTACAAGTGAAGAATACGGTGGGGTAACAAAATTGTTCCTTTTCGCTTGAGGCTTTAATTTTTTTACTTACAAATAAATGTTCAACGAATCGTTAATGTCCCACTGCTGGGTGCGAATCTCCTCTTAGTGAGAGACTTAAACAGTAGTTCACAGCGCTGGCCGAGGTCCACCAAAGCGGACTTCACTGCCCTATGTTACAGAGACAAATGAGGCATGCAGGTGTCCCTCACATTGGTTTCTTACACCGAAAAGCAAGTGACTAATAAGTATTATGCACAAAACTTAAATATATTTCATATACGTGCAGGATTCGAAGCCAGACCCATTATCAATCATCATCATCATTGAATCAGAGGTCAATTTTAACGGATGCTTAGACAGAATGCACAAGAGACATTCCAACTTAGACCTCGGAAATAGCGACGCATCCTCATACGACCTCAGAAGGACATCGGACCTATTTCAGGTTGAATGCGGAAGTCTATGGGCTGTAGTGACATACATCGTACATATGTGAAGTACATCAGGTGGTCTGCATGCTCGTTTGCCACTCATTTACAATAAAAGAAATCAAGAAACAGCGATAATAATCAGTAGGGCTACAGACGATACAATATACTCGTACATACAAGTATTACACAGCCTATTCATAGGTTACTTATAGAGAATAGTTAGGTATTTTTAGTTCTATAGAATGCATCTCATATATCATAGGCATTGAGGACCCGTGGCGCCGTGATCAACGTGCGATCTGCCGTTCGGAGGGTCCTGGGTTCAATTTCCCAGCGGGATAGACATTGGAATGATGAATTTAGATTTCTGTACCCGTTCTGGGTGTTTGTGTGCTTGCTTCTGAGTGTGTCCCGTGGCACAGGTTTAATTATACTGTGGGGCTATGGGTGTGAAACATTATTGTACGCTTAATCCGTCTGAATCATAACTTGGCATTATCAATCAAGATATCCATTTAAGTCAAATAGCATTTACATGTACATACTTTGTTAGAGAAAATCATAAAATTAAATAATTTAATTGAATACATCGCCCATTTGAAATCGTAATGACTGTATCACAATCGTAATTAAGACGAATTGGTTTATTAGTAATGTAAATATAACAAGAGATGCCAACCCTTATATTGTTAAACACAACTGCGTTAGATCTTACGCCTGCGGCATATTGGACCTAAATTGTGAAATGTAAATAATGGTAAGTACTGGATATTAAAATTTACATAATATTACTCTTGGGTGCAATTCCTAGATGTATTAATTTGACTAAATATAAATTTGAAAAGAATAACCGTCAACGTTTTTTAAACATATTATTTTATTTAAAAAGTTTTTTTTAAGTAGATATAAATTTAATGGAGACTTAAAGGAAAATGGGCATTTTTTTTTGGTATTTTACCTTATTACCTCTTGAACCCAAATCATCTTATCATCACCCAATGTTGTGGCACTACGGGGCAGGGGCCTCCTCTTAGCGTAGCTCTAGCTCTAGCTCTAGCTCTACATCTAGCTCTTCTCTTCTCAGACCTGAGCCATAGTCCGCCACGATGGCCAAGTGCGGGTTACCGGACTCAACTCATCTTAAATGACTGAACTAAACGCAAACTGTAAAACGCATCTGTTATTTTTGAGGAATAAGACATTGATCTTATTTTTATTAATCTGTATTCGGAAACGTATAGACAATAAATAATTTTATTTCTTTAGAAAATTTATTAATTTTTTTTTTGTTATTGCGTAAAGCCAAATTGTATTAATTTCTTAATAAGCTTCCCTTCACTGCTATGGGGTGCCTAAGGCAAACTAGCGTCTTTGTACAGTTTGTCAAACGGTAATTGAGTTCGCTTTGCAGTCGGTAAATTTACAGAGAGATTGATGCATATATAATTACATACATACCTACATATTTAATATTTCTGTTATACAAGGAAGGTACATCCCGAAATATTAAGAAATACATCTAAAGTAATATCACGACCTCTGTGGCAGACGTTGTCGTTGCGGTCTGCCGTGTCATGTTCGCCGCAGTGGTCAATATGACAGCCATTTACAGGGTTCCGGGTTCAATTGCTAGCGGAGTAGGAATTTGAATGACGAAATTAAATTTCTGTTTCTGGTCTGGGTGTACGTGTTATTGGCTTTGTGTGGGCCCGTGGTACCACCACGACACAGGGATTTGTAACTCTCCTTTGCGTCTAAAAAACACGCTTTTATAGCATATGAAACTAAAAAGTAAAAAATAAATATAGTTTAAAAAAACTAAAAAAACATGCTTTTAAATAATATGGAACTAAAAAGTTAAAAATAATTTTCAAAATAAGTTTAAAACAATAATGAACGAAAAATATTTATATATAACATTATTAAGCAATATAGCATTATTGTGAAGCGTAGGTGTTTTTTAATTTTTTAGACGCAAAGGAGAGTTACAAGCAAACTCACAAACCCACAAACATACAGGTGAAATTAATAAAAGCGTGTTAATTAGGTAGAAGTGAGTGCGAGGGATTTTAACCCTGGCCCAATCGAATAAGATGCCAATTTCGAGCCACTAAGCTATCAGTTTCTATCTCCTATTACTACAAGTATAACTGCATGTCTTCGTATAATCCGTGGAATACACATGTATCTTTTCATCGCTGCTCTTATCACGAAAATAATATTTCGTCAAAATTATTACTTCAATTTGTTTAACTTCAAAACGCAGTTAATAATTTTTGCTCACTCTACATATTTTGCAGCTTATGTTATAAATGTTAAACACATTAAAGCTTTATTAGTCCCTAAGAGAACGTTATAATAGTTCTTGTACAACTGATATACGCGATAAAGTAATTGAGCATGCAATAATTTCAACAGTTATTTAACAGACATGCCCGGGGGCGCGAACTTAGTTCGTTGTAGTAGGGACACCATATTACTAAAAACATAGGATAAAAGGTAACAATATTTATTATGTCCCACTACTGGCTACTAGTCTACTATACTGTCTACTGGTCTTCTGTAAAACTGAATAAGGCTTGGATACCACGCTGCTTGAAGGTATTTCGCTGACAGCTAATGGTATTACATTTAGCTCTTCCACCAGCGAACATTTGTGAATGTCATCTTTCCGGATAAAATTCAACAATATTGGACGTTCAGAGCAATTGCAATGTTTTGTCACAAATTGAAACGTTCACGGAAATACCTATTTACGTTACCCGCTAATCGCAAGATAATTAAATTTTTGAGAATTCGTAATTAAAGCACGTTTTTGTCGATTCGATGACATGTGACGATTTCAAGCAATATTTTTGATAATAAATAGATAACACCCAAATCTTAAAAAAACATTGAATATCTCGTAATCACAACTTAGTATGTATCGTAAATATGTTTTATGTATTTATTTTTTATAGGTCAGATCAGATGAAAAACATCTAACTGAATGTTAGTGTTATTATACAAAAAAAAATATTCACCTAAATTCCATAAAATATTATACCTACATATATTTCTAGGTTTAGTTACGTTTAGATATGAGTGTTGATTTAAAGCGGGAAGTCCCCGACAAACTGTGAAGCTGGCAACACTAGCGAAGACCAACTAGTTTATTAATTAGGGTTTGACAAACTATGCGGCTGTTTCCATCTAATCCCTTGTTCCCGCTCGTCTTGTCGGGAATTTGATACTAAATCTTGGCAATTGTTTCGTAAGTGAATATTTGGCTCCGAGATTTGTTATAATATTGTTATCATTATGTAATAGAATATATTTTTAATGTAACTTTTCAGAATCACAAACTCGAATTTTAATTTTACCTGAATATGTAACTTCATGGTCATTAGAATTTATGCCAAGCATCACAAACGCCCGCACATCTTCTCAAATAATAATAATAACGCTTCACACTCACAGCCCCACAGTAGGTTTTTACCTGTGTCGTGGGTGCCATGGACACACACAGAAACAAG
>DWKW01002749.1:0-10693 GCA_018250115.1 Doberes anticus
AGACATCATGAGCAAACCCACAATGTTCTCAAAGGCATATGAAGTCCAGCAATCCATACTTGGCCAGCGTGGCGGACGATGGCCTAAATCCTCTTATCTCAGAGAAAATCAGGCCCAGCAGTGAGACAGTAACGGGTTGACGGCTATGATAATACCTACCATATGTTATTCGTATGAATTAGAAGATCAAAGAAACGCGTAGTTAATTTGCTCTGATTGAATACGCTGGGAACTGACGGCAAGATTGAACATATTTGTGACACGTGAGAGAAAGACGTATGGAGACCTTTGTGGAACTAATTGGTCAGCCCATTAAAGGTTCTTTGGAAACGGAAGATTTATTAGGTCTCCCAGGAAAGATATAGAATACTTATTAGTAAGCTCTTATGTTTTAGTGAGCTACAGCCTTGTGGTTAAGACTGCTAATACCGCTTCCATGGGTCGGAGTTCTAATCCTGGCACGCACCTGTAAATTTCGGATTTGTTATATATAATCGTTTCGAAATTATGTGCGCATTAAAAATTAATTATCACTCGCTTTAGCGGTGAAGGAAAACCTGTTTGAGTTCTTCAGAATGAGAGGAGACCCGTGCCCAGCAGTGGGACAACATTGGGTCTGTGATGATGACGTTCACTCAGTAAAATAAACTGAAACCTAAGAAGCTAAAATAGATACAGAGAAGGAGAATATATTGCCACGATTCAACAGATTTAACAACAGTAATCTGCTGTTCGGAGAGTCCTGGGTTCGATTTCCAAAACCGGGGGCAAAAATTTGAATTATTAATTAAGAATTTTGTACTTGTGTGTGTGTCCACGACACAGGTTAATTCCTACTGTGGGACTATGAGTGTGAAACGTTGTTATTATTATGCATAATAATGTAAATACAAACAAACGCTACGACACTCACTGACATAAATTGGCACACAGTCTGTATCGTGTGGAACCGCAGTCACTGGATTTCAGAGCGTCTCATAGGGAAAACACTCGTACTTAGCATACCAAGTTCACGATGTTTTCCTTCACCGTTAAAGCGAGTGATAATTAATTCATAATACGCACATAATTTCGAAAATTATGAATAAATAATATTTCGAGAAATAGAGATGCGTGCCGGGGTTTGAACCTCGACCTACTGAAGTGGGGTCGAGATGCTTATCCACTAGGCTACCACTCACTACAAAGGCGTGTGAAGTCCGCAAATACGTACTTTTCCATCTCTGAAAGGAGATGGTGCCCAGCAGTGAAACAATGAGAACAATGGGTTGATAATGAATTTCCAGAAAGTAATGCCCGATAACATAAAGCTATCAATGATTTTTTTTAAATAACAGAATATTAAACGAGGATGCAGGCATGATGTTCTGGTCACTGCAGCCCATAGACATCCACATCAAATCTTAACTAGAACGGAAGTCCTATCAGAGGTTGTATGTAGTCGCGTTGCTACTCCTGAGGACTATGTCGAAATGTATGTCTAGTGCCTTCTGCCTAACCACACCCTTCAAACTGAACAGCAGTTCTCACACACATTTTTTCCACGGGCCAGACTAAATGACAAACTGTCTTATATCCAAGCGGAAACCGCTCAATATACAAGAAAAGTTTTTCAACACAGTTATAACGATTTAAAAATTTAAGCCACATTTGATAAGCAAATGTTATTACAGCATTCAAGAATTCCTTAACGATGTTAACTGAAATTTACTAATGAGGTACTTAACATTTTAATTATTTGTATTTCATTTTTCTGATCTTCTAGGTATATGTAATTTGTATGTCAAAATTGACAGAGTAAGTGTACTTAAAATTCGATGAATGTATATTAACAACTTGTAACACCTTACTGTACAAAGAAATGACTATTCTATTCTAAGAATTGGTAGCTTTTAATATAAGTCTACTCACAGTGCAGAATTTACTATTCCTCTTTGTAATGTTTCATGTTTTAACCTGTTTATTTGTATCTATTTCTATGCACAACTGGCTCTGCAGTACACAGAAACCGGTGACACTTCTTTAATTGAGATTGAGATTTATTCAGCTAAGAACATCGAAATTATTAGAAAAATATTTATTTTGTTCTGTTAACTTATTATTTGAATATTTAATAATAATGGCTACCAAACAGGCAGATAGCAAGAAAGAAAACGGTTTGGTGTTAATTTAGTTTTGTTCTCCGTGTTGTTCAAATATAGCTATTCAAAACTTTTAAACGAAACACTTTAATATTTATCAGTTTTAATGAAAAAGTTTTTATTACTTATTAGTTTTTTTTTACGAGCATACAGGCCACCTGATATTAAGTGATCACTGCAGCCCATGGACTTTCACATCAGAGGTTGTATGTGGATGCGTTGCTACTCCTGAGAACTAAGTCGGAATGCCTTCTGTCCAGCGTGTTCTGCCTAACCGCACTCTTAAAACTGAAATACAGCAGTTCTCACACTGCTGTTTTACGGCAGAAATAGGCGCAGCGGCGGTGCCGCCGCAGGCGAAGGTTCGTCACAAGACTACCACCATCAAACTATTAGTACTCTAAACTCCTAAAATGTACAACTTGCATTGTTTAAACTAATTACACTCAGTTAAACGGTACGTCGACCGCGTAATACTTGTGACTTGTCCATTTAATTACGTTACTGCTTACCTCCAAAGCATAACGTAATGTGAAACAACTCGCACTTTTGTTTGTAATGTCCTCTGACCGGTGGAAATAAAACTGGTTTCAACGAACAATGGAAAACGTACAATACCGCCGGAACGACGCTCCAATTATCGTGTGTAGTGGCTTATTTCACGTGAATTTGATAGAGATGCTACTGATAGATTAGATTTTGAATTCCGCTAAATTCAAACTATAATAGCTAGCTTTATGTACATAAAGCATGTCCCTTAGGAGTAGCAACGTAGCACCTAACTCTCTTGAAGACTTCAGTGCTATTTGAGGTTAGATGTAAATGTTCACGGTCTTTAGTTTAGAATTGGAGCCGGAGCAAGGAGTAACAACTTCCAATACCATATTATAGAATACCTCTCTATAATATCAGGCGCCATACACCCGAGAGATCAAGACAATGTAGCGGGCGGAAGTTTGGTAAAGAATATTTTCCTTTCAATTGCTTTAAATCTAGGGCATTCTTCTTAGTAACATTTTGATGATGGGTGTATGGTGGTCTTATGACAACAGCATCATCACTGCCGCACCTGTTGATATATGTATGTATATAGATAAAAATTAAATTCGTGTAAAATACCATAAACGAAAATGTATTCGGAAAACACATATAATTATATGACCTAGCGTATACTACGTTACCAACTTGAATCGTATGTATGTATGCCATTGTACGAGAACAATAGAAAACGTGTGTTTTCGATTTAGCTTATACGTATTCACACTTAAACGTACGCTTAAACTTTTTCGCCGTCTTGTGATATTACGTAAAACAAGACATTTTTAGAGTATGTTGCTTTTTCGTACTTTTATACTTTTCATACAAAAAACACAACCGGCTGCGAGCATTTATCTCCCAACGAAAGGCTGCTATTGTTGTAGGATATTTAAGAATTTCTTGTACATGCGTCTGTTTTGTAATACATATGAGAATATAATTAATCTCACATTATATACTAGATGTATTCTCAAATCAATTTTTTAATTTTAAATAATGCTTCACACTGAAAGCCCTACAATAGGATTCCCTTTGTCGTGGATGCCATGGACACACAAAGAGACAAGAACACAAACACCTAGACCTGGACAGAAATAAATTAAATTTCATTTAAATTTCTTCCTTCGCGTGGTCGCGAAATATGAAACATATGACATAAGATCATCATTGACGTCCTTTAATAACCGATCATTACGGGCTGTAAAACATATTTTATAGTGCTAGAATCTCATGTCGAAGGTTGTCTTTGACGGCTCCACCGTCGCAGGACCTATGTAGGTATATCTGCGTATTTTCTATATGCAGCCGTGCTCGTACTGCAGTGTTTTAATGGGTGTAATACACTAAACTGGCAAACTACACTGGTTAGGAGGTTCCGACTTAGTTCTAAGGTGCAGCACCGCATTCACGTACAAACTCAAAGAGGACTTCAGCCCTGTTTGATGTTGGATCTAGATGTTCATGCCGCAGTTACCACTTAACATCAGGTGAAATGCACGCTTGTTTGCTACTCTTTGTAAAAAAAATATTTACATTTGACTATAAAAATGCTTTCATTTAAAAAAAAAAAATTCTTTAACAAATAATATTAAAAAGTTATTATTGATCATTAATCATTAAAAAATAACTCTATTTATGTAAAGTAGACAGCGCTTTCCCCGTTTCCCTTTTTACGTCGGAAATTATATTAAAGAAGCTTTAGAAAAACTCTAAGCACCCGCTCGGAATGGCCCCTTTAGCTTTGTAATTACATTACGTGCTAGGAACGCTATATTTTATTAGTCCATTATGTCACTTCCGTTTAGTTCCCAACACCAATATACAGACAGGCCTAACGTTATTAGTCAGGACTTGCTTGAATATGATTTAGAAGTTAGCGAAATTTTCAACAAGACAATGTAGACGACATTTCTTACATATGACATACAGAATATTGCGCGGAAACGATTGTTTTTAATTTAAATATTTATAAGTAAGCATGAGGTTTCACACAACCTTGCAGTGTTCCTTTGTACCTGAATGTGAATAATGCTCAGGAATAATGCCCCTAAAATTAAGATAATAAGAGAAGGTACATGCAGAAAGAAATTCGCTTTAGCGTCAGTTCTGTCCTCTGATTGCACGCAAGTTGGTACATAGTCTGTTATGTAAGCAGTGTAACGAACTCTTTCGCTTTACCTCACGTTACCTTTTAGTTCACTTTTCTGCCTTCAACTTATAATGACTAGCTGATGTGCGCAACTTCAACCGCATGAATTTGGGATAAATAAAAACTTGTGTTGTAATTTAAATAATCCAAGCTAACCTAGCATGGTGAGCGGTTCTTATTCCTTTTCTCTTAATTGAATTCCTCTATAATAATAAAAGAGTAAATCATCTCATCTTAACCCAATAAAAATATTATAATGGATCTACTACTACTACTATTTACTTACGGCAATTGCGCACAAAAAATCGTCAATAAAACCTAAGGCGGTTACGACCTTTCTTACAAACCTGAACAGATTTTAATTGTAGGAGTTTTTAAAAGGCACTAAGCGCCTTCTTTTGGCGTCCCTTCGCAACCTGGATGGTCTATAGAGCTTACTCCGGTAGATGGTATCGTCATTTCCGGGCAGCACAATGCGCGGCGAACCGGAAGCGACGGCACGTGCGGTCGACATGCAACAGCCAGCCCATAATCCCCCAGTGTACTTAGTAAAGTACGATCTGATTTTATATGCAAAACTTATTTCATTTTTAATTAGATTTTTTTTAAATATAGTTTTATTATCATTGTAACACTGCTGGGATCTGGTCTTCTCTCTGATATTTCCATGCTTCAAGAAGAGTGTAAAACGAGTCCTTTAAGACCGGCACCGTACGTGTAGTCCCTCTGACATTGCACATGTCTATGGGCGACGGTGACCATTTAAAATCAGATGACCCGGCCAGTCAGTCAGTCTTCTCAACATCAAAAGACAAGGAAGTTTCAAACCATAGGCTATCACACCGGCCAAGCCGACCCAAAAAGTATTTTACTCCAATACCCATTGCGTTGGAGTAAAATACGCTGCAGTTATGTATACGTTACCTTAGTTAAGTACCACAATATTTTACGAAAAAGCCACCTAACACAATTATTGTCATGGAAATAAAACACGGTGGCAACAAACATACAACCTCGTTACTAATTGTAGCACTTGAGTTTTTCTAGCACGTTGTTGCATCTCGTTAGCAGACACGAGAAATATTTGCCAAGCGCGAATCCTCACGCCCCTCGCATCCACATACATAGTAATATTCACAGTGCGACAACAAGCAATCAATAATTTTATACATACGCAAGGCGTTGACGTGTATGTGTTGACGTAGTTGTAACATGACACGTTATGAAATGGTGCATGTTTAGTGGACATATGGATCAGAATTTATCGTCGTCTTACCAACTGTCCCGATAATTGTGAGGTTGGACATCAGTTTTAAAAAGTATTCTTTACAGAGAAATCTCTAACAGTGATAGTCTGGTGGTTAAGAATCTCGGCTCCAGCTCCGGTGGGTTGCGGTTACAACATTATTGTCGAAATAGTATCTATTCCAAGTTTTCAAAAATAATCAATATAAATTAATTATCACTTGCCTTAACGGTCATTCCTTCACTTCAAAATGGTGATGAAATCTGCCTAAGAGTTCTCCCCCGTGTTCTCAAAATATGCATAAATTCCGCCAATCCATACTTGGCTAGCGAGTGTAGGTACTGCTGCTCTACGGCAGTAAGGGGTTGATGATGATACTCTACCGCCATTAGGTACTTCTTTTCGATCTACCTGTGGCCTCGGAAAAGTAACGCTTAAGAATAAGACAAGTATGCAAACTTTAAAAATTTTAATCAAATAATTTTGAAAGAAAAAAACTTTTAAAATGTACTCATAAACTGAAGTCATTTAAAAGTCTTGTGACCTTTTTTTATACATTTTCGGAATAACAAACGAGCATAATACAAGTCACCTGATATTTAAGTAGTCACTGCAGCCCGTGGATATCCACATCAAACCTCAACTACCAATACATCAAATAAATACATGCATATGTATATGTAGGTACCTATACCTAAACATTAACAAGAACCGAAATAATAATAATTGATATGCTCCACCACTTCGTTAAAATTATTCTTTAAATAAAGCGACCCGTGAGGCGCAGTAGTCAACATGCCAGATTGTCTTTCGAAGAGGCCTGGGTTTGATTATAGAAAATATAATGAATGTAATAAATTATAATGATATGAATTATAATTTCTGTACATGGTCTAGGTGTTTGTATTCTTGTTCCTGTGTGGCTATGGCACCGGGTCAGAAATTCTTAGTGTGGAGCTAAGAGTATAAAGCGTATTATTATTAACTAGATTTTTCCCGCGACTTCATCCGCGTAGCTTTTATACTTTAACCCTCAGGTGTTCCATAAATAATCGCACTTTCATAGTTAATTCACCCCCTTTTCACCCTGTTTAGACATGATTTTCGTGATCACTACCTAACTATCCTATGTCTATTCCCGGGACTTGAACCACCTCGATAAGAAATTTCATCGAAATCGGTTCAGCGGATTAAGCGTAAGAGGTAGATTTCAGTTGAGTGCATTCAATGAAGCCAAATCAGATGCCTATCAGGGTGGGCAGTGCCAGTGCCAGAGCAACCCACCACTACCCACATTCTGATTGCGCACATGGCGATGAGAGAAATTGTCCCCCAACTCGCTCGCAGTGCGCCTGACAGCCCTGCGCGCGCCGTGCCGAATAATTTTAGTAGCGCGAAGCTTATCGTCGTAACATTTAAAACATTTATTTGATTCATTCATTAAATTATTTTGATAAGAATCAATTTGTTACTGCAACATGCACATTGCATTGGAAGTAAAATATCAAATTTTGTTTTATTTATGGTTCATTATTTTGGCAAGATTGGTTTACACATAAAAGATTGATAGATAGACACGTACTATGTACTTTATAAGAGAATTATCTCCACTACACATTATATTCGTATTTATTCGTATCCTATCACAGTTTCTGCAGCGCACGGCAAAATAGCTCACAGATGCCAGTGTTTTTGCGACTTAATTAACACTTATCGTAAAATTTTAGCCAATTTAAACAATATATTTATCGATTATAGCCTATGTCTTATTTTGATGTTTAGCTATATTACTGTGAAGCTTCATGTAAATCCGTTAAGTAGTTTTTGCGTGAAAGAGTAACAAACGTCCATCCATCAATCCTCACAAACTTTCGCATTTATAATATTAGTAGGTAATGGGTATCAAAATTGTCCTAAGCAATTACTGTCATACTTAAATGTGCATAAAATTTATACGCAATGTACAAACTTGGTGCTTTTATCAAGAAGCTTGAAAGTCGATACTCGCACAATAAAAAATTTATATCTACTGCGATAATGATAAGTCTCCTGCGACATATTTTATTTTTCCTGTTCGGAAAATATATGGGGAGTATAGTGGAGAAACTAAGTACGTAACTCTTTGAACGTTTTATATGGCATTTATACTTTTCGTTCGTTTGTTATTCCGTTTAAGTAATTGAAAAAACAAAAATTAAAGAATTCGCAAGCGAGCATGACATTTGATATTAAGTGGCAGTCTTACTGCAGGCCATATGTAAAAATGTATGTTTTTAAAAAACCTGTCTGAGGTTATACACGAATGCGTTGTTATTCCTGAATACTAAGTTTCTGAATACTAAGTTCCTGAATACTATACCTCCCGTATAGTGTCCCGAACCACACCCTACAAACCGGAATAGAGAGTAAACTAATCGTAAGTCCAAAGTGGCGAGTTAAACGGGGGATGACTCTGCATCAACAATTTTTCGAAATAATATTATGGTATTAAAAATTAATTATCACTAACTACCAAACCTTTTGCATGCGTACGAGTTTTTCATAATACTCCTAAAGGCACATGAAGTCCACCAATCCGCACTAGGTCAGTGTGGTGGCTTATGGGATTTTTAATATAAGAATACCAGTGTCCAGCAGAGGGGTAACAATGGGTTCATGATGATGGTGACTTTATTTCTTTCGACATTTATTAAATTGTAGTAATGAAAGTAAGCATCTTCAAAGATTTTTGGCTACGAAGAAAGAGTATTTCAGCTTTTTCCAAAACTTTAATGTTTCTTTTTCGCTTTTTGGTATAATGATTTCAGGCGCCTTCTATATATTCCACAGCTGCTACTAAAATTATCAGGGAAAGCTACGCTACACAACAGTTTTCTTTAGAGTTCACGCACCATACTGTGATCTATCATTTTTACGATCTTCCCCTTAAAGTTGTAAGCCGCCAGCCGAGTGTGTGGAACAGCCTATAGAGAACCGCTCTAGCGGCAAATTTACTAAACTTTATGTTGTAATACTCCACTATATTCGGTAATGTATTGCTGGCGAAGCGTAGGAGAATCACGATATGTGGCGGCCAGCTTCCAATAAGTTATGAGAGCAGTCGATGATATACGCTTGAAAATTTTCTCTGCTTCAGAAGTGTATCTAGCTTTTATCAGTTTGAATAATGTTCGTTTATTCAGAGGTGGTTTATTATCTATTGATAGTGGTATTTTCGTGGTCTTTCTTCAAATAAGGTCCAGTGTTGCTTTTACGACAACTTGTGAATATATATTATTATGTTGTGTTCGTTTTCTTCGTAAGTACTTTGAACTGTTTTTCTTAAATATTATGGTACTAACATAAGCAAAAAGCATCATCGGTTAGTTATATCATTATTGATATAAATTAGAAAAAGCAGAGGACCTATATTACTTCCTTGTACTCCATAGAGAAAATTCAAAGCGTGAGGTAGGTATTTCTCCTCTATTCCCGTGGTATGACTTATTCAACTTTAAAACGATGAATGAGCCTTTTCCCAATTGACTAGTAACTTGTCAACTAGACCTACGTATAAACTCAAAAATTATTGCCCGGTTTTTGATGCGGTTTTCACTAATAGATAGAGTGATTCATGAGAAATGTTTAGGTATTATTAGTTAAGGATTTAAGTAAATTGGTTGGTATACAAAGATAAATGTTGGAAGTGATGGAAAAAGTCAAACCGCCTGGGAGCTTTAATCAAAGACGCTGCGATGCATGTTGGGATATTCCTCTACAAAAATGTTAAATATATCTACAAAAATGTCATGTTCAAAAGATCATACATCGCGTTCTTAAAAAATTACCGCTTCTGGAAAATGATTTTTCATGTTTTTAATCATAACCTTGTCTTGAGACGTTTATGTTTTCCGATTCGCTTAGCTTGATCAAGTCGCAACAATATTTTTTATATGGGTAAATCCATCGCTGAAACAACAGTGTTAAGACAGACTCCAAACGGCAAACACCGCTAATTTTCTCGAAAGAATCATCTGTCCGTAATTGTTTATTTCCTTATTTTCGAGGGCCTTAAACTCTTATCATCCTATTATATGTCTAATATCATGCTCCAATAGGCCTCAAGGCCTCAAGGCCAATAGGGCCAGCCTTTACAACTTCACTGAACTTTTTGTGGGGGACTAGAAAGAATCACCCAGATTATCTCCCTAATCCATATGTTAACACTAAGTAAAGCCTAACATTCTTATTAATATAGACATTAATCGAGTTAGTGGACTGTCTATAGAGTTTGAACAAAATCTTAATACTTTAAAACATTTTTACTTTTTACTTCAATTTGCTATCAATTGCTATCGTCAGACGACACTTAAGTGTTGGCTCCCATATAGGTATTGTCTCTGCCAACCCAATGACCGACCGCGTAAGCTGCGGACGTGTGGAAAATTCCATACGCCATTCTAATAAACACTCGCGCGCGAGATTGTTTGCAATTAAAATTATTACTTTTATGTATTAAAAATATATATGTTTACATATAATGCAACGTATGTAACGTTACGATATAAATAAAATAAATAAATAACGTTTCACACTCATAGCCCCACAGTAGGATTTAACCTGTGTCGTGGGTGCCATGGA
>DWKW01002750.1:0-10693 GCA_018250115.1 Doberes anticus
GGTTGAGCACGACACCATACGAGTTAGTATGATACCCGTACAGAGTATATTAGAGTACGTAGTAGAGTAGTACGTAGAGAGCAGCATAACTTTAATCTTAGTGCCGTACTCAACACTACGCTACTACGAGCATTAAACAAAAAGACAAAGACATGCACATATTAAAAAGAAAGGACGTTGACCAGATGGACTCGAAGCACTTAACGAAGTCTAGACTTGGATTCTAAGCTTTTTAGCTTCAAGCATTAAGTTAAACGCGTGTTGAGCAATTAATGTGGCGTAGCGACACGAAAGCAAATACTGGGGAGTATACTTATTTGGACATAGATGTCGCTTGAGTGTTAATAATCTCAGAAGTGGAATATATTATGAGGTAAAATGGAAAAGGGTTTAAAAAGTACTTTTAAATATTTTATTTTGATTTGCTTATTGAAAACGCGAGGGGTTTGCTAGCAGTGGCTAAGCGGATGTAATAAATATCGGCTCGTAGGCCGTATATCAAGCATTTGCATAGCACCCACAGATTACTTTATAATATATCGCGGCCTGGAATAGTGAATAAATGTTGGCTGCGTCGCGCCTAGTTATTGCCACCTCGGTCAATCTTTGAGCGTTGTGAGCTGCTCAAGACTGAAGATCTCGTTAAGGCTGAAGGCAGATGAAGATGTTGAAGAATACTAAATAGTTATTTTCACAAGACCTCCATACACTCTGCTTGTTATTCTATAAACCGGAAGTAGTATGCAGTGAAATCTAACGAATGACTTATGTTTGTCTTAAATCCTCTCGGAGTAAGCTCCGGACAACTCATTATATTTAATGATATTTGCATAGTCTCGGAAAAAATCGAGTAATTTATTTTTATTGCTTACGAATTCCATACCTCCATAGTTTAAGCCTGCTAATTAATATAGATTCTACATATAAGTAAATGTTCAATGATTCATATCAAACGCTAAAAGCTGTAGCAGGTAACTGTTATATGAATAATTTATCGATTATGGTAAAATCGAGCCAACACGATACTTCCATTGACGTCATACGATAAAGGTTGATACGGCGGGACCTTCCCTAAGTCTCGTACAACGTGTAATCTTTACCTACTATTCAAAAAAATGTAACTGGGACATAGAATATATTTTTGAAAATCTAAGTGATATCTGTTGTGTGTTATATCTGATATCTGTTAAGTGTAAGTTAAAGATTTCTCAACACAAACCATTTCGATTTTTGTCTATTTGTAAGTATGTATGGTTGTCCGCCAAGCGAACAAAAGCCGCTCAAAAAATTTTAACGAGTCTTTTACTTTTTTAATTCATAGATAGTGAACTGTTTGTCAAAGTCAACTTGTGATTTAACCTATAGTGTAATTTTCATTCATTTTCTCATTGCTTCATTTGAACCTCGACCATAGCGGGGTCGAGGTACTTAACTACTAGGCTATCACTGGCTTTTATTTAATTTAGGTACTCCTACGTAGTGATTTAGAATTACTAAATCAGTTATTCAGTGAAATAATTAAAAATAACTATGTAATCGTGGCTGTTTGTATGTCGGACTGAAAATGCTTTCAATGAAATTTCAAAGTTATGTCTGTAGAGTTTTTAAGGGTTTATTATAACAAGCTGATTCCCGCGACATCGATATAGCATTTAAACGTATTTTGTGTTTACTATTACTGGATAAACTTCGACCTTACTAAATTTTATAAAAATCCATAAAGTAGTTTTTACATAATGCGCGGACAAAAGGCAAACACACTTTTTTCTTTCTATCACCATTGGCTCTATTGAAAATTTCAGCCTGAAATTACCTTTTTTTATTTATCAGCTTATCGCCTGCAGCTTGATTCGCAAGCATTTATGACATGGGGTTTTTAAAAGAAGGCGTTAAGTGCTTTCCTTCCAAACCAGCAACGCATTGGTAGCCCCTCTGGTGTTGCTCGTGTCAAGGTGACGGTGACCACTTACCATCAGGTGGAACCAGTGGCGTAGCTACCGGAGGGCTAGACGGGGCAGTGCCCCAGGGCCCCAAAGCTCAGGGGCCCTCTCAAACTCTAACTTATAAACTATAAATTGAACTAGTGAAAATTTCTCCCACGTTTGAATTATAAATAAACCAGATTCCAGGAAAGCGACTTTAATAATAACAAGTTATTTGAAAATATACAGTGGAAGGTTTAATTTGTTCATTAAAATAAGTTACAATTTGTATTTGGGTTTTATTTTTATTATGGAATCGACTGTATTACGACGAATCTGGATTAAGACAAATCTTAAGTACGTCAAATTCGGAACACGACGAATACGGAACAAACGATTTTAAATAGTTTAGTTGAGGCCCTAGTTTATATTTTGCCCCGGAGCCTTTGGTTACCTAGCTACGCCACTGGGTGGAACGTCTGTCTGATTGCTTAGGTTTAGTAAACATTTAAAAAAATGTAATACGTCTGTGTGTGTGTAATGCTCTTCAAAGCATTAATAAATAAGGTTCAGTTTTATTTCAATTTTGTGGGCTGGTTCTGGACTTTGTTTCATTTCCCACACCCCAAACACTGTCAATGTTTGTCAATGTCAACTGTCAAATAAAAAAATAACTTTTAGTTTTCTGGTAAATCGTAATCGAAAACTGACACAAATACAAAAATAGTACAACAGAAATTAGATTACAAATGTATAGTACATTTACATAATATGAAAGTCAACATCATGTTATAGGTTCATTACATATGTAAATCTTTTATTTGTATGCTATATGATGCATATAAACTGGGTGATGACTTATAATAACTTACAAGTACTTTGTGACATCAGAAAAACAGATAAAATAGTTTTATTTGTAAATACATAGTTTTGCTGCCTTTACTACTTTATAGTTGCCAAATAGCTTAATTTGTAAAACCAAATAAAGCTGTAGAGAAACTGTAAAACAAATTAATTGAATTTTATTCCATGAAGGTTATTTAGAGTTCATGCATTTGAGAAATTACAATGAAAAAAAGTCTTCATACATTGATTCGCTAAAAGTGTTATATTCTAATATAAAATAAGAAATCAGCACTGCTTCCGAATTTTAAGTTTCACTAACTCTAATACTAGTAGATGCTCTAGTACACTTGTTTTCCTCCATAACCAAATGAATAAAAGCAGTAGTAGGAGCATAGAATCCATTAATTTGTAACGGATAATTCCATTCATCTTTCGTGATTCCAAAAAGGACTTCTATTCATTTAACCCTATAGGTTAATAATATACGAACAGAAATAGCACACTAAATCAAAATAGAAAAGTGGGCGATGAATAAATAACGGCTTACGGGATCGAGCTGTGAAATCGGGGTTACCGAACGGAGTGGTTTCGGAATCATGGGTACAATAGTCAATAAGTAGATTCCGTCGCCGCCCCGTCTCAGCCATAAGACGAGAAAGTGCGCTGACCTGATTCTAGGATATCACCCCCTCCCATCCTCGACCGCCAGACTAGATGGCGGCGAGTGGGGAATTTGGGAAAGCCGCCAACGCAATACGGCGCTTAGTAAGTTGCTCCTTTTGAAGCGCTGGCACTTCGCACATATATTGCTCTGTTGCACTGATTGTTCTTTTAAATTTACTGCTTTTGGTCTTGATAGTTGAGCTCGGTCTTAAAATTATGGAGTAGAACTAAATTCTTACAACACGTATCATGTTGTTGAAAATTGCTTTTAAGATTGAAAAACTTCCAGAGGAATATGGCGCTTTTTATTTTGTACTATTGCACCGATTGTTCTATTAAATTAATGGAGCAAAGGAGGACTTTTTGTGTTTATATTGTTTTGCTAATGTAATTGCAAGTTCGCAAGGTTCAATCTTTTGAATCGTTTGTAGAATATGCTATGACAACTATTCCTCTGTTGCACTGATTGTTCCTTCATGCATTTAGTCCTACATGTAGTTCTTCGTTTAGCCTTAGTAGTTTAGTTAATTGTAAGCCGTGAAACTGCTTAATACAAATAATGATTCTTGTTACAGGAACTATTTTATAAAACAATATAAAAGTTATTTGGAAAAGTTGCCAGAGCAAGACCATATTGGTTTGTTTTTATTTCATATAGGTATAGATAGATATAGATATAGATGATAGTTCCTTTAAATTACCGAGCTCTAGGAACTTTTATTTTCATAATTTTGCTGATTGTATTTGCATAGCTTTGATCTGTACAACCGATTGTGTAATACGATAACTTTTTGCTATAACTTAGCTTTATCTTTTATCTTTTGCTTCTTTTGATACGTCTCGCGTACAGTGCTCGGTTGCGCTGATTGTTCCATTAAATTAAATTGTGAAATAAAATGAAACGTTCTTAAAACGAATTAACTTGAATATATAACCATATAATTTAATAACGACATTGTGTTAGTATCGAAAAGGCAAAGAGCGACGCAGTTTGTGTATTAACATTAACAATTTCGAGATGCTTTCGAATCCTCAATCTCAAAATGAATTCGACATGTTATTTTTTGTGTTGTAGGCTCCCCATATCCCTGAATTTGAACAAATTTCTTAAGATAGTCTTGTTAAAATATTTTGCTATCCGAGATTTTATTTCTCGATCATGCGAGCTATTTCAGCATTCTCTGGCCGACGCGGATCCTGGATGAATAACAATTGCCGAGTACAAAAAAATTAAGATGTACATCTAACTATAAATATGTGAAAAGGTGATAAAGTTCGGTACAAAATACACCCGGGGTTGTTGGCTTCGCCGATAAAATCCTAATTTAGATATCCATATAGATTAGCCTTTATTAGTTTCAAAGGATGCCAAGTTCCGAAGAAGTATCTTAAACTATAACTTATAGGAATACAAATGTATAAGATTTTTTTAATGCTGTTTTCTGTGTGTATCTTAGCAATTTTTTTATGTACAATAAGCAAGACGAAAGTAGGAAGTTTTAATTAGTTGTAGACACAGCCTTCGGTGTTGAGACGATTATAAATCATACTTCAAGTGCAAAATATAATGTAATAAATTACTTTACTTATTCACTGTGGAACAAGCTCTTCCGCAATTTCGTACACAATTCAATCGTGTCGGGATACCGGCAGAGAGACATTTTCGAAGTTAAAGATAGGCTGTATACATACATTATCAACAAACATTATGCAAAGGTAAACTGTACATTGCAATCAACCGATCAATTCGATTACACCGATTACACGAGGCCGTCGCGGGCTAAACGTACGCAATCAGCGTCAATCGTCAATCGTCAACTCCCTGTCTGAGGTTAAGCGTCGTCTCATTGTATCGGGTATACTTTAATGTCGGCAGTTTACAATGTTTTCTGAAATGTCAAGAAATTTCTAAAATTCTGTAATTTTATGGAAATTTCACTTTTTGTCGATGTTCTATATTTGTTTATATATTTGAGACTACACTTCTGTAATAAAAAAAATGTGACGAAGGAAAAAAAAGAAAATCTTTAATTGTGACGGAAATGAAATGAATGATATGAAAATCAAAATCAAAACCAAAACGTACCCTGTAAACCTACTCTGCGTAAATAACATTATTTTTTTGATAGTACCTACCTAAAGAAGACAGATTCAAATAGAGTCACTATAATCCTTGTAACCGTTGTAGTCGCGAACAAAAAAATTTATTCATTCGTTGAAAAAATAAGTAATTTACAAAATTAACAAAAACCGGCTTCAAAATTAAAATGTAAGAAATGTTTTTTTTCTATAAGATTAAATTTTTTTAATTTGTGCTAATGTATTATACCTACCTAGTCGAAAAATTTGCGTATTGTGTGGACATCGTATGGATATTGCAGACTTAACAAATAAGAGTTTACCTATGAAGAAATAATTAAAATCGGTCCATAACACAGACGACCTCTTTTTTTAAAGTCGATCATAAATGTGAAAAGCGCTAAAACAATTACCCTAATGAAAAAAAACAATGGAATGTGACATAAAGCTTGTTAAATAACGTGATTTACTGAATATTACTTTATTTTTCTCAATAAAAAGAACTAAAAACTCAAGAGTTGACATCAAATTTACCGCCTACTACAAATACACCGCATAAACTGCAAGACATAACCGCATATGGTGATTTCCATGCAGAAGCAGAGCCGCAACTCTTATGCGTAAGCACGAACTCATTTGATCTTTTTTTAGACTTCATGCATACCTTCATATGAGTGATGTATGCAGTTTTGACAATGTCTAAAAATTTATAAACATGCTTTGGTACTTCAAGGGTTGAAAACTTTAAAAATATCCGTAAAAATCCATAACAGTTGCTTTAACACGAGACATAAAAGACTACGTATATATTCGTATAAACCATTCTCTTGAAAACTGCAATATTATTATGACATTGCAAGATACTTTTAAAATACCTTTTTGAGTCGTATACGATATCGATTCAAACGCTAATTTATAACGGACATACGTTCAAGCAATAAAGATTGATGATAGCATATTGGATCAGAAGATGTTTGTTTTTTTATTATTTATTGTAAAGTAGCCAACATGCAGGCAACCTGTTCTTAAGTGGTCACTACAGCCCTCGGACATTCGCATCCAACCACAAATATATATGTCCGAAGTCATATTTGATGTATGCGAATGCTAATACTCTTGAGGTCTAATTAGGAATGCCTCCTGTCCAGTGTATTCTGCCTAACCACACCCTTCATACCGAAACACAGCAATGCTCTTACGCTGCTGCTTTGCAGCAGAAATAGATTCAGTGGTGGTGCCGTTCGACATAAGACTCTACCACCATAAATAAATAAATAACATTTCACACTCATAGCCCCACAGTAGGATTTAACCTGTGTCGTGGGTGTCATGGACACACACAAAGACAAGCACAGAAACACCCAGACCAGGTACAGAAATCTAAATTCATCATTAAAACTTCTGACGTAAAAATTTCAGTAGACCACACGTTGACCACGGCGGCATACGGGTCGTACCATAGAAGTACCATTTGAGTAGTATATTTGATTTTAAAGCATCAGTAGTGTGATTTGGCGCAATGTGTCCTGTCCTTAGTCCTCAAATATAGCAACGCATTTTTTTCATGTATCATCAAGAAAATTAGAATAATAAATCATCATTTTATTTTCACAGTTTAATAACATGAAACGGAAATTATTGGAAACAGTTAGGAATATAGTTAAAAAGGAATAAAACGCGTAGGTACTTCAAAGATGGAATGCATTTATAATTTTTATTACACTCAATAAAACGGTATGAAAAGGCTGAAAATTCTTCTTACATTTCTCTAACAAATCGAAGCTATTATTCTTGTTTACTTGCAGCAAATGAAGTTCCAATAAACTTTAAAAATAAACCTTCTGAAGTACGAGAAGTCCTTTTCATTAAAATAACTTTACCTATATATATGAAACTCTATAAAGTCTTTAATAAAATCTGCTTTGTAAAAAACAGACGCGACCGTCAGAAGCAGTTTAGCCAGAGAACCTTTAAAATAACACTTAGGTCCCGAGAGGAACTTTTTAACTTCGTAAGGGGAAATGACTAGAGCTACACGGAGACAAATCGCGTTATATTGGAAAAGTACGCGTTCTTCATTCTTTCAGTAAGCTTGTAAGTCATACAGAAGTTTAAATAAATGTTTCATTTGCTTTGAGAAAATTTTGAAATTGGATAAAAAAACGTCAAAATTTACTGTTTTTGGTATAATTAAGAGATAGCATCTATTATTTTAGCTATGCAATACCCTTTTTTGTTATGCGATGCTTTGCGACGTTGGTGGAGTCTTACGTCGAAAGCTCGCGTGCAGAGGCACCATAGCTGCACCAATTTGTGCACTAAATCAGCAGTGCCTGCAATGTTGTGTTCCGATTTGAATAATGTATGGTGTATTCTTACAGACTACACTGGTCATGATTTTTTTTTCAACTTAGTCCGTAGGAATAGTAACTCATCGACGTGCAACCTCAGTTATAATTTGGGTCCTCTTTACTGGATTGATCCGAAGTCCTATTCTGAGGTCGTATGAACGTGGATGCGTTGCTACTGCTGACGTCTAAGTTGGAATGCTTCCTGTCCAGTGTACTCGTGTATTCTACCTAACCACACCCTTCAATCCTAAATATAGCAGTGCTCACAGTGCTTTACGGCAGAGATAGCCAGCTGCGGTGATGACCGCAGACGAACCTTCGAAATAAGACTCTAATAATGTCTACAGTTTACTATTTAGGCAATAGGTGTTCCAATTCGTCCTGAGATAGAGCAACAACAGATAGGAATTTCGTCGTATTTGAGATTATGTAAACTGTTATGGCCTGTAGCGACCACTTAAAATCAGGTGTCCTTTACGTTTGCTGCTTTAATATAAAATAATTTGTTATATAACGATAAAAATAGAAAATAAAAAGAGAGAGAATGTTAGCGTATCAGTCTCTGTTGTATTGCCAATAACCAATATTTGAGGACAACACGCGTTCCACATGTTCTTATATTGGAAAACTTGCTGCCAACTCTGCCTGGTTAACGGTAACTAATCTTGCAGCTTAGCGACGGGATTTGACGCTAAATACTTTTATTACAAAGCTATGCTTAGTCGAAATTTTGTTTGTGGGATACTACATTTTTGTATCCAAATAAAAACGCCGGAATTATTCAAATTATGATGGCCAAGAAAACAAGCTTAAATTAATTCACTTCACCTATGATATCAATATAAATTAAAAACTTCACTTATTTCAATGCATATTTAGGCAGTGTAATATTACCGTTTGAGGTTTGCACAGAATTAATTCGTGCTCTGATCGCACCGGCTTATATTCGCAAAACAATAAATAACCAAACTATAATGACAGTTAAATACAACATCTACTAAATTTATTCCAACCATAAGTGGTTTGGTATAAGTACCAAATTAATTAATTTTATTTATAGCTGCAAATAATATCGTGTTGTTTAATTAATTAGAAATTGATTGGTATTTATAATTTAGGATTTGTAACGTCCTTCTTCTTAGTCGTGCACTCTTGGCATAGTGGTCGTTCCTGCGTTGCCGGCATGTATCGTTATTTATTCTGTTATTTACTTTACTTCAGTGAAAGATGTGTTTTCTAACAGTCATATGGACATATGGACAGATAAAAATGAATGTTTGTACTCTATGGGCTCCTAAACCATTGATCCGATTAGCATGATACTTTGATGAGTTATTGTATGCACGCCTGGCAAGGTTTCTGACATAGTACCATCAACGTACAATAGATGGCGCACAAAGCGTTGCAACAAATCAATGTATTTCATATTATTTAGCGGAAGTACGTGAGTTTGCAGCGTTTGTTTTTGCATGTTCTGAAGGACAAGCAAACGAAGTCGCGGGTAACAGCTAGTCGACAATAAAAGCATGAAACGATGGGGGTGGGCGGAATCTATAACATTGTTAATTAAATGTTGGTATAGTTTAAGGCGAAGGCTCGCCTGCGGCGGCACAATTGCTGTTCCTATTTCTGACGCAAATCAGTAGTGTAAGAACTGTTGTGTTTCGGTTTGAAGGGTGTAGTTAGGCAGAATACTCAGGACAAGAGGCGTTCCAACTTAGTCCTCTGAAGTAGCAACGCAGCCACTTATAACCTCAGATAGGACTTCCGTCGTAGTTGAGGTTTGGTATGGATTTCCGTGGGCTACAGTGACCACTAAACTAAGAGTTTGAATAAAAAAAAATTGATGAGACTGAAGTGGGTTAGGAACTCATACCGATATTTTTATTGATCTATTATAAGTTTCAGTAGTCTTTGACAGTACATATTACGTGTATTGATACGGCGGTGTATAAATTCGTACGTATTAACTTTTCTTTAAATTATATAAGGCATCCCCATATCCTTTGTCAAAATCTGCTTAAAAGGAGTTTAAAATAATCTGTACACTGATTGACGTAGGCATCTCGTAGCTCTACATGATGTCGTAGCAATTTTTTTGTTTGATTATAAACTCTATTTTGAATAAAGTTGTTTTTATGTTCCATTAAATGTAAAGATATTTCTAAATACAAATTGAACATATTCATGACATTGTACCTACTATAAAATTATAATAAAATATTAAGTTCACACACGAGAAGATAATTTAATACACGATAGAATTAAAGTGTAAATTTCCACGCTTTAATTTTTTTTTATGTACTAAAGGTTTAGCATACGAACACGTAGGCTACCAGGATGTTAGGTGGTCACTACAGCCCATCGACATCGACATTCAACCTCAACTAGGACCTAAGTCCTATCTGAGGTTGGAATTGGACACGTTGCTACTCATAAGGACCAAGTTGTGTATTATAAGCAGCTTTTTCCTTCCTTTCGTTGTTCCCATATATCATGTTATAAAATGCCTGTTTTTATGATTAGGTTGCAACATGATATCTTCGTCACTGTACGTCCTCCATCATAACATTTGATAACAAAAAGCAATTTTTGCTCCGCTATAGAAGCTGCACAAATGAGATACAACTTTGATTAAAATATTCCCTGATTAAACCTCTTCTCTTCTCGTCTGTCACAAAGGTTTTATTAACAGAGTAGCGAATAATGCTCTTTATACCTATAAGTTTTTACTCATATTTATTGGATTGTAATTTTTTTTTCAATATACATTCATAGAATAGTAAACAAGCATGCCACCTGATGTTAAGTGGTCACTGCAGCCCATGGACA
>DWKW01002751.1:0-10693 GCA_018250115.1 Doberes anticus
TGCTGCTTTACGGTAGAAATAGGTGCAGCGGTGGTACCGCCGCAGGCGAGTCTTTGACATCAGACTCTACCACCATCAAAATGCAATCACTGTTCTTTTAGATGACTACGCAGTGGGTTTCGTGACGCATGTTTATTTATTTTTACTTAAAACGCACGGATACGTAAATTTCTCTAGTAAAAAGTTGCAGTTCGTCTGACATTAGTTCCTTTTTTAGCCACGGTGCGAGCTGCAATCTATTCGTGGTTCCCCACCACCTACTTCGCACCCAGCGAATAACAGTTAAGAGCCTTATCGAGTGAGAGTCTGGTGCCTGAGATAGGTATCAAAGAACCTGAGTCACAGGTCACCAGTATGTTGGAAGCTTATCTGAATCATTACTCTTAGACTTCTACTTATACTAATCGCACTGCTGTGTTGTAGGTTTAAAGGTGCGGTTAGGTTCGATTGACTGAAATGGACAAGTTACCAGACTACATTGAATAAGAGGCGTCTCAGGTACGAACACAACCAGGTAGAACCTCAGACAGCACTTGGGCCTCTTTGAGGCAGGATATACACGTCCGTGGGCTGCAGTCCTCACTTAAAATAAGGTTTATTTTTATTTGGCATTTTAACCATTTTCACGTGGCATGTGATATGATATGCATATGACATATATGTACTTGACACCGCGCAAGGGTGAAAATGTTGTGTTCCATTTGAGATCCCACAACCTCCCTGCGTGTGTTGAGTGGCAACCTGGCTTAATTAATAGTAAAAAGTAATGTGCTAAAGTACTTATTAAGTATTTCTCTAACTACTTGTTTACTTTTAGATCATAGTTATAATATATTTTACAGACGTTCTAGTTATACATAGATATTTCCACGTCGTTGGGTAACTTTCCACACTATCCGCTGTGGTTCAATTAGTTCCAACGAAGTGCTGACAGCCAAGAGCCCATCCGTCAGCGCAGACTAAACATAGACAAGCGTGTGAATGATTCGCCCTCTTTCTAATCCTCTCGTGTCATTTTTCTATTCGTTGTACGGGGAAAAGTGTAATTTTGGTAGCATTTTGTGCGTAATTACATGGTTAAATTAAAGTTAAGTTATGATTGGAGGACCCTTAACAGTTTAGTGCAGATTATTAAGTCGTTAACTGCTTAAGTAAATCTTCCTTTTTTTTCAAAATTATAACTTTATGTACAGTTGTAACTCGCTTCATTCGTTTGACCTCCAAATTCATATAATGGAGTCTCGCTTTCCTGTATTACACTTACACGCCACCTATTGTTAAATAGCTGTACAAATTCTAAGAAGATTCTAAGAAGAAGAAAAAGAAATTCTAAGAAGAACAAACACTAATCTTATATTTAAGAGATGAGAGAAGAACATATGATGTACTGACGTTTATTAGAATGGCACGGGCAGTACTGCGTGACAATAAGGCCGAAGTGGCCTCGAAACAAAAAAACGGTCGACCTGTTTTTTTTCTAATATGCTTGCTATATAATTGATGTTGCCCCCACTGGCCTTTACACCTTCACCGAGTTTTTTGTGGGGAGCTGCTCGATCTGATGTTAACTTACAAGACTTACAGCCCTACTAAAGTATGTCAATAGAGACAGCAACCCTATTCACATCTTACATCGCTATCCTAATAACTAAGTTTGAATGTCTGTTGTTGAAATTTCTGATTGAATTTGCCTACATTTTGATTGAAGTTTGGACCATACAATTCAACAGTAACGCGTTGTAGAAAAAATATATGAGTTGATCCGGATTTATCGATAAAGTCATCCATAATAAAAAATTATAATTTAGGCATCATAACGAAGTAATTGACAATCCGTATGGCGCCGTGATTAACATGCAGTCAGCCGTTCGAAGAATCCTGGGTTCGATTCCCAGCGGGGAAATATTTGAATCATGCATTAACAATTCTGTTCCCGGTCTGGGTGTTTGTGTGCTTGTTTCTGTATGTGTCTAAGGCACCCACGACACAGGTTAAATCTTACTGTGGAACTATGAGTGTGAAACGTTTTTTTTATAAAGAAAATGAATATAACATATTGAGTATATATCATATTAACATGAATTTAATATATCGCATATTGAGTCTAGTCTCGTGGTTCAAAATCTCGACCTTCGGCTCCGGAGGTTTCGGTAATAATGGGTCGATATTAATAGTGACGATTGTGTACACATTCGTTTTTTTGCTATATTGAAAGAGTAGCAAACGAGCAAGCTAAGTTAATTGGTCACTATAGCCCATGGGCATTAATATCTAACCTCAAATAGGTACGAAGTCCCACCAGAAGCCTTAAGTGATTAAGCCTTAAGTAATATGCCTCATTATGGAGTATTAGTCCCGTGTATTCTGCCTCATCATACCCTTCAAATCAAAACATAACAATACTTAACTGCTATTTAATGGCTAAAATAGATGTAGTGCAGTTCATACATTTAAAAAAACGCGTTATAAAGTATAAAACCATTAAAATTAAAACTGGGTCAAATCGTTTCCGTTTCGTAAGTTTTAGGGTGGTAACCCAAAATTTTCAAAATGTACCCAAATCCAATTTTTGCATGAAGAAAAAGTAAATAAAACAACATCAATTAAAAGATATGTTTACTGACTCTTTATTAATTACATGTCTGAAATTATTGAATTTTGATCGTCTCTTGATCTTATTTTGACCGAACGCAATAAATTTAATTTAAAAATAGATTTGTGTCTAAAATCCTCCTTTCTAACTGACACTGCCATTGGGGTAATTTTTATTACCCACATGTACCGTCCGTACCAAGAAAGTTAAACGATCATTCATTTATATAGACCAAAGTGAGAAATAATTTTATATGCTTCAAAATTCAATATAAACCTATACAAATATGTTAATGTAATACAGAAAAAAAAAATTACGGTTACGAAAAAAACCGACACGAAAACATCCAAAATTTCAGCACACAACTGCTTTATTTGCTGTACACATTTTAAATTCAGGCATTGATTGAAGCGATTTAATATAATTTCATTAACTTTGAGCTTATAGGGTATTTGTACCGATAAATCAGTTTTATAGTAAAATGCGTTTTACCAACCGTTCATATAGTTAAATGGTCGGTTTCAGCCAATTAAATACATAGTAAATAAAAACGAATACCTAAACGGAATGACGACGAAAGCGTTTATTCAATGATGCTGAAATTTAGTTGTAGGTAAAGACTTCAATTCTTGTGGAGGTCAGTCAGGAGGTAAGGTATGATTGTTCATAGAATTGTTCAGTTGCTATTAAATATTGGGTATGTAGATCCTCCATAAGGTATGAAAGTTCACTGCTGGGCATTGGCTTTCTCTAATTGGCTACATTCCATCCAGTCCTGTGCTCTCTATATATGTATGTATAACAGTTTCCTCAGACCATTCGTCCAGACGTTCTTAAAGTGATAAAAATAGTAAAAATAGACGATAGATTCGTCTATAAAACCGAGTTTATTCCTGCATCAATTTTATCAAGAATATAAGATATCTAAGTTATAAAATTTAATCCTTTCAATTTACCTAGTAGATTGCGTAGAAGCAAGCAGAAACGTTCGGGCAAAAAGTTTTAACTTTTAATAGTTTAGATAGTTTTCACCTATACAGTTATATACTAATATTATTGACAGCATAGGCGGCTTATTCATCTACCTACTACTGACTAGGGTTACTAATCGTACTACTTAATATAATAAAGATATATTTTTATATTTCGTCTCGGCGTACTTTATCATGTTATAGAAATAAAATTATTTTGTACTAAAAATATTTTATTTCGATATTTTAATTGTTCTCCCAAATCAATCGTCTTCAAACATAGCCTCTGTCCTTTTTCAGGATTCACGCTATCGTAATAAATTTAATCAAAATCCGTTATTTTTTATATGATTAAGTAATACGAGTAAACACCAATACGTTATTCGATCCGTCGATTCATTCACGGAAACTTTGACATTTATAATATTTTAATGTGGCTCAATTAAATTACGCCCCATTAATTTAAGCTATATTAAATTTATGGATAGAACTTTTATAACAACAACGATTTTGAATGACAGAAATTAGATTAGTACCTACACTTACATTTTTACTATTTTAAAAGAACTGATTTAACAAAACGCGCTTAGCCACCGTAAACCTTACTACAGCGAAAATAAATGTTCTCTTAATTTTGTTTTTACATCGTGATAAATAATGACTTGTAATAAAAGCGCCTAAAATTATAAATAAAATGTAATGTCCATCATGTATCAGCAACCATAAGGAAAAAATGTACGTATGTGTAAAAAATAATTTATCAGCATGCAAAAGTTCGCTTATCTGTGCGAACCCGGCTCGCTGGCCACATCAAATAAAATTGCGAACATCGGGGTGGTCATCCAAAAAAATTTTCTGCAAGCGTATACTTATTTAACTGTTGTGTATATTTATATAGCACTTAAATATTTTAAATAATCCTGACACTTGCAAAAAGCAGTGTCAATTTAAACTCCAAATACTTTGCACTGATTCTTTGTGAATCTGTAAGTCTTTAATGAAAATTGCGTTAACTTATAAAACGACTATTAAGATCAAAATAATATTTTGTTGTTGATTATGGAGCTTTACGCGTAATGAGTATTTTATAGTATAAGTATTTTATTTTGTTTGTTTAAGCATTTTTAACTAAAACGAGCATGCAAGCCACCTGATGTTAAGTAGTCTCTGCAGCCCATTGACATCGACATCTGAGGTTGTATGTGGATGCGTTGCTACTCCTGAGGACTAAGCCTGGAATGCCTCCAAACCGAAACACAGCAGTTCTCAAACTCTACCACCATCAAAATTATCTAAGATATTATTAATTTTACATGACAAAATCGGATAAATGTGTCTATTTTTTTGACTGGCATATTTTAAATGGCGTGACGAATTGTGAATGTTCTTTTTCGTTTGGTTTTAGAAATAAGCTAACAAAATAACTCCCAATATATGGGTAAGCGTAAATTTATTCAGTGCCTGAAAGTATCTCTGTTAACGACCTGTCGTAAACAGGATGGAGGTGACGGTGACCGCGACTGATTGTTGAAACACACGATCTCTCTTGCTCGGCTTCATCGTACGGATTACAGGAATCGCAGATAATTTTGATAATCAGATCTCGGTCAATTGCTTGTTTTATCAAGTATGTAATAAAATTAAGGGCTAATTGGCTACTTCTACAACGTCCAGAAATGGGTGAATGAGAGGCTTATAGAACAAAGAAATAACTTAATAAACATTAGAAATATCTGCAAAACATTCAATTCTCAAGAAAATTGTAAAATACAACTTTGTGCTGCGTGCCATTCAACATGTGCTCTTTAATTTTCTTGCTAAAGATTAGCACGGAGCCAGCATCGGCATGTGTGTAATTTTATCATGTGTATGATATTTTGTTTCGTCCATTTTAGGAATAAGCTGACATAGCAAAGACATGAAGAATTATCTATTAATCGCTTGGAAGGATAGCACGTAATATGACATTGTAAATCTGTTTGAATTCTGTGAAAATAACGGAAATGTCTGTATTTATTAATTGTTTTATGTATTTATGAAATTACTGACAATAAAGGTACGGGGGTTAATTTATTCAGTACTTAAAATTATGACTGATAACTTTTCATTAAAAACGGGTTGCAGGTAGAGTTGCGACTGATTGTAAAAACGCTGCGAAAACTCTCACCCATCTTCAGTAAATGACTTATATTTAATTTTATTAATTATCATTTATGGCGTACGTAAATTTGCTCGTTTCGCCACCAAAAGCATAAATTTAGATAAGAGAGTAAGAACAAAGTAATTAAATAGAGTAACTGAATTATCAAGACATTTTCCTACTTCTGTAAGCTGGATAATTTTCATCTGAATATGTAACAAAAGAACATATTTTATTTCTAAAAAATCTCGTTCATTTTCAGTAGGATGACTAAAAGCCAATGTTATTTTATTTTGCCCTTTTTAGGGTTAAGCTAACAAAATAACCTGTAACGTAGGGGACGAGTGAAAATTTATTCAGTTCCTGAAAGTATCACAGTTTATGACAGTCGTAAACGAGATAGTAGTGGCGGTGACCGCGACAGATTGTTGAAACGGCCCGAAACTCTCACCCGACTTGATCATACGGGTATGGATCGTATTTAATTTATTATCTTACCGACCGTTATTAGAGCTTTGTTACACTATGAATTGTTGTTGAATAAATGAGGTGAAATTCAATTTTATTGCCAAACGGGTATTCACAACAGTGGCGGCTTCAATTTATCTAAATAGAATTTCGATCTTCCACTTCTATGGTTCACCCCCAATGTTATATTAAAAAAACGTATTGAAAATGACATTGCGTGATACATTGTCACGTTACATTTTGTAGAGAAGAATGTATAAATATATTAAAGTAAATACAAATACTAAATGAGTAGCAAGCGAAAATGCATCCTGATTTTTTGAATGTATATGTATATTTAAACGTGTTTAAATAGGTATGCTATATATATACATACTAGGTTCAAACTTCGGCCTATACCTAATCATCACTGATAAGATTCAGTGCCGAGCTCTGCGACTGTAAAGGTTGAGGGTCATCATAAAAACCACACAACCGTATTTGTTGTTGATAACTCTAATTATTTGGTTTAAAATTATACACATATATTTGTAAAATACAATGCAGCATTAACTTAAAGCTTTATTAATTGTTCGGTGCAGTTGCTATTATCTAACGAGCAGGCGTTAGTTCGATTTCCATCACCTTTTGTTTTAAAAGTACCCACATCCATTTCGATATTTGTTAAACGGTTAAACGGTAAATTTTAGTCATATATTCTGATTTCCAATAACCCTTGTGGATCACCAAACCCCCTAATCTACAGACTGACTAGTGACCCCCTTACCATGCCAAACTCTGCCAATATTCGGTAATTAAGTCACCTTCAACATTTATATCGTCATAGTATTTTCCACCTTTTTCATGAACCTACGTATTTATTAACTTTATTTCCATGTTGTACACCACATTAATATTGTAATCTGCTGAATAGGTTGCTGCTGCAGTTGTTTTTGGAAAATAACTAATCTGTTACTGAGATTCAAGTGACATTTTCATGATAAGTAGTTATAATGCGAAGTACTTACTTGATTGAACCACTTACTATAAGAACAGTTTACAGTCCATTCACTTTCTTCTTTACAAATAATAAAGTTAAGTTTGAATGTTATTCCTTTATTTCGATATTCTTACTTCAATAAGTGTTATTTCTAATGGAAATCTTATTACTACAGTAGTTGCCTTGTCTAACTGCAGCGAAGCCTTACATGACCTTTTGAGATTACGAATTACCATGTGACCATGGATATTTATTATAATTGTCGTGCCTATAGCAAATTTAAATTTCAGTTATTCAGAAAACTTCTATATACTTATTTTTCTTCGCGTTATAATTTTTAAACAACATTGATCTACGCGTCTACATCGTGGGTAAATTAAACCACGAAAATATCATTAGTATATTATTGTAAAAAGTAGTGTTAAGAAGCTTTAACAGCTACAGTAACTGTTTTGAAACACATCGTTACGTTATTATCACTGAGGCACAAGGTGGCTAATTTTCTTCAGACGTTTTAACTTATTACAAACCTCAGCAACGAATGCTTTGTAGTTACGCTGCAAATTAAACCGTTCTTTATTACAGATACAAAATAGAGTAAATTTTTTATTAATTTCAATTATAGATATTACGATAGCGACGAATACATAGAATAAATAAGCATATGAATGCGACTAATTTCGTCATCAATCCACTACTGTCAAAATAATCAACTCCGCTGGCCAAATACAGGTAAGTTGTGCAATCTACCTACCTGTACCTGACTATCACACCCAGATCGAAATCGAATGACCGAATGAATTGTACTGAACACTTTATTCTTTTAATTGACAGATATTTTACTTTGTAAGACATACATACAGTATAATGTAGGTAATTTGATATTCGGTAAAAGCTACCTATTTTATAATAATGCCCAACAATTTAACTTTATTCATCAAAATAAATTTCTGATAGAAATATGCGTTGAGGTTTTTGATGGCACGGTAAGCAGTTAGTCCCATTTGTTACAGATATATAAAAGTCGTTAAGCGTTATGGGTAAACTATCCGCTTTAAAACATTTATAAAGCTGCTAGGCCACTAGACCGTATCTCGAAACTGTAAATCCACATTGACAGAGCCGTGGTGAAGCATGCCCCAAACGTCCAACAGTTGTGAGTAGCACCAGAGATATAGATTGAACTCTTTGTGCTCCGTCATTCACACGGGAAATCAATAAAAATATTTTCTTAATTTTTTCATTGATTATTAAGACGGCCATAATATGTGAGTGATAGCTTAGTGGTTAAGAATCTCAGCCGGTTGGCCAGCGTGGTGGGCTTTGGCTTAAAACACTATCATCTCCGAGAGGAGGCTCATGCTCAGCAAGTTCAGCAGTGGACAATAATGAGTTGATGACAAAATAAGACGGCGGGGTCGCTGACTTTTGCGTAGAAAGTAATAACTATGTAGTAATGATCAATAAACATCACTCTAAAATTACATCATCAGGTAGGCACAAAGCTTCAAAGAAAATCGTAAAATGTAATCGACAAATCGACTTCTTCGACAATTTTATCTTTGACAGGCATCTAGTCACATAATAACAAAGGAAGAAACAGACCTACCTTTGACTAATTTGGTATTGTATTGCCGTTGGTATCGAACGTCTGTAAACTTCTTTATACATATTATAATAATGGACGAAGTTCCCTTGGACATAAATTTCGATATAATGTTTAGAGTTATGATATTTGGAATGAGAGTAAATAGATCTCATCCAGAAATACCGAGAGATAAAAAATGGTTGTGTCAGTTTTCGGTGATGCACGGAATATTCTTCTTAGTTTTTTGTCTTCTTATTTACAGCACCATTTTCTATGATCTCAATAAAAATGACTTCACTCAAGCCTGTGCAAATGGAATTTTATGTGTCGTATTTAGCGTGGTAACATTTAAATACGGTGTTATGCTGCAGTATCAAGGTCTTCTGAAGGGTTTGATGGACGAAATTATATTTGATTATGAGACAGCAAAATCTTTTTGTCTTGATGAACAAAGGGTGATACTTAAATACGCTCAAAGAGGAAAGAAGGTAGTAAATATATGGCTTATAATATCTATTGCCACAGGTGGCTTATTTTTGGTAAAATCGTTCTTTCTCATGACTTACTATTCGCTTAAAGGTGAATTTAAGTTTGTTCCTCTGTATGACTTAACTTATCCAAGTCCGATAGAAGAAATGAAAAGCGAGCCTGCTGTGTTCTTTCCACTTTTCATTTTGTTTCTATTCTATGATTTATACGCAATGATAATGTACATCGCCATGGCGCCTTTGGGACCGGTATTCATGCTTCACGGCTGTGGCCAATTGGAACTTGTAAAAAGTACACTTATGAGCGCCTTTCACAAAACTGACTCAGAGGTGTCAACATTGAAACGCTTAAATAAGATCGTAAAACATTTGCAAAAAATTTACAGGTAATTTTTATACTACTATCAAACTTAATAATATTAAATGTGTGTGTAGAGGTTTGGATATTTGTTACTCAATCACGAATTAACCGTTGCAATGATTTGACGTAGAGCTTCTTCTTGCAAATTTGTGAAGTTTGTTATTCCATCATACATAAAAGCTTAAAAAGATTAAATGCAATTCACCACACAGATAAATCATGTACTAATTAAGATACTTTTAAACCAGGAGAGCAAAGGGTTATAATGAAATATTTTCCAACTGTTTTCGTTACCTATTTTGTCTTATATCCATGCGGACGAGATCGCTGGTACATGCTAGTTTATTTATAAAATTACTACGAAATTTATGCAATCGGTATTTTGTTTGTGGTAGGGTCCTTATATCGAAGACTCGCATGCTGCGGCACCACGACTGCGCCTATTTCTACTAAAGCAGCTGTGTGAATACTGCTGCATTTCGGTTTGAAGAGTGTGGTTACGCAGAATACACAAGCACTCTATTTTAGTCCATAGAAGTCGCAACTCGTCCACTGACGACCTTAGATAGGACGTTGGTCCTATTTGAGCTTGGGTGTGGATGTCCGAGGGCGGCAGTGACACGCTTAACATCAAGTGTCCTACATGCTAGATTTTTCCGTTATTATGAAGAACACTTATTTGTAAAAAAATGCCTTGCAGAAGTCATTAATTTCATTGGTAAATTTATAGCTTCCTCGATCGGGTAAAGGAAAGTTTCAAAATCTTGTACGAGCTAACACTAAAAGCTACCATCGTCATTCTTCCTATATCATTTTACCAAGTTATTGAGGTAAGCTTAAACTTTCCATAAATATTTACTGACGCTAAGACACATCTATCTTTTACCTGACTACGGCGAAAAAAAGGAAGAGTTATTATTTTGACACTCTATGTACCTATATATCTGTGATTACACGGGCCTAAGTATGTATGGATGTTCCACTGTAGTAAGCGATACTAGTGTACCAATATTGACAAATGAGATGTCCGTCAATTAGTCTGCATTATGCGATGTTGGTAGTTATTAATGAAATATATCTCCTTGAAATAAATAAAAAATACACT
>DWKW01002752.1:0-10692 GCA_018250115.1 Doberes anticus
CACCGCAGCACCTATTTCTGCTGTAAAGCAGCAATGTGAGATCTGCTGTGTTTCGGTTTGAATGGTGTGGTTAGGCAGCAAACACTAGACAAGAGGCATTCCAACGTAGTCCTCATGAGCACCAACGCATCAACATACAACCTCAGATAGGATTTTTTCCCCAGTTGAAATGTTGTTGGATTTGATGTGTGTGAATGTCCATGGGCTGCAGTGAACACTTAATATCAGGTGGCCTGCATGTTCATTAAATGGGTAACTAAATCATTTTATCTGCTAGGTCCCAGGACCCCGAATGTCCGTAACCACCTATTTCTGCAGTAAAGCAAGTGTGAGAACTGCTGTGTACCAGTTTAAAAGGTGTGATTAGGCAGAAGACGATGGACAGGAGGCATTTCAACTTAGTTCTCAGTAGTAACACCGCATCCACATACTACCTCAGATAGCACTCCCATCCTACTTGAGGTTTGATGTTAATGTCAATGTGCTATAGTCAGTAGTAGAAGTTGTCGTAGTAGATCACTTAACATCAGGTGGCCTGCATGCTCGTTTGCAACCCAGTGTATACATTAAAAAATAAAAGGAGTGTTTTAATCGTTTTTTCGTCAGTAGACAGACTATATTCTGTCTGTAAGCATATTTGTCAAATGGGTTTTGAAAGTTTGTATGAAAATTTAATCCAAATTTTGTTTATTCATTATTACCAAAAATCGAACATGTTGAAGTACCTTAGGTAACGAATAAGTCAGTCAATTCGGAAACAGTTTACAAAGTTAAATTACTTTCCATCGCATTATATGCTCAAACTACAATTAAACGCATTGTAAATTCTCGCATGAATTCGTGTAAAACTCTAATTTCATAGTATCTTATTTATAGAAAATGCAAGCCCTACATTAATTATGTAATTAGAAACGCTTTTAAAGTTCTTATCAGTAACTTTTCACATTGTTTACGTTTTTATCAGTAATCTTAATATTTTAAATCTGTTGCCACCTTAAGACAACAAATAGTCCTTCCGATTGACTATAGAACTTTAATAATTTATCGAAAAAAATCATTATAAATGAGACGCCATTTTGATGTCTAATTACTCTTTAGTGAGCGAAAATCGACTTTTGGGGCTAACAAAATTCATTTACCTGCAATTTTTTTACTTTCTGCGTTAACCCATTAGTCTTCTTATGTTTTCAGAAACTGTTTCGTAAATAAGTTGTCAGCAATGATTCCTCCACACAAGCAGCCACCATTACGTGTCGAATTTGTCAAAAAGTACTCTTTTTAGACGACAGAGTCGCCACACGTTTCAGAGTGTCGATCTTTAGTCAATACTGTTTTAACTTTTTAATACTTTCTGTCCATATAAATCATATTAACAATTATAGTAGTTCATAAATTGACTGATAAAATTATCAACTTTTAAATATTTAGTTTATTTAATCCCCTAAAATGTCATTTGTTTCCAATATTTTTGCCTATACTTTTAAAGTGTACACTTTGTTTATGGTACACAAATCGGCGGGAACGTTCAATTTATCTAAAAGTTTTTGGCTGGACATCGTCGATAGGACTGATTGTCTTTTTAGTAACTTTATTAAGTGTAGCTATTTAAAACAAATAATTTAGTAATAACAATAGTTACTTATAACAATTACGTGTCTTCAGTAGTTTAATAAAGATGCTCACAAATAAAATTGAGTGAAATAAAACGTCGTATCAATCAAAAACATTTTTTATTTCTATACAATTTACATCATCTTCGCGTCACGAATGCAGCATTCTAAGGTATACTTATTACAACGAATTTACAATAAAATTGAAATAAACAACGTACCATAGAACAATTTATCTAACTATTTACATACTTATCGCTTTGTCCGTTTTAATACTCTTCAATTTAATTTCTGTACAAATGCTTCCATATTAGTTTTGTCAGATTCTATGTTGGATATGTGTTTATATCTACATGGTCATGTAATCACGTGAAAAGAAATAAATTTAATGTCATTTTAATTTCGAATTTATTGAGCAATATTTTTATTTTAAACATTGCTGATAAGCGAACATTAATTTACGCCGAAATTAATCTTACACACCTACTATATTGTAATATGAAGGCACAACGCTTACATTTTTCTTCTTACAGCAAATATACCGCTATTTTGCATTTCAAAAATTTAGAAATACGCTGATTGCGTTTTTTCAATGTATTTAATTACCTATAGCATAATTTTCATTACGAAATATATTTTACTCACCTCTTAATATACTCAATGGTAGAATGTATGTTATATAGATTAATACCTCTTGGTACTTGAGTTTTTAATTTTAAAACGTCAACCCAAATGGCACAGCGGGTATCGTGTTTGCCTGGTATTGCGAGGGTCCTGGATTGTTGTCCTATTCCTGGTGGGGCTGTTATCTAAATGGTGAATTTAGATGTCTGTTCCCGGTCTAGGTGTTTGTGTTCTTGTCTCTGTGTATGTCCATGGCAACCGAGACACAGGGAGTCCTGGTGTGGGGATAGAAGTGTGATTTATTCTTTTATTTATTATAAAAATATAAAATTTTACTAAATCTCCATAGATTTCATTGCAAATTGAGAACTCATTAAAGTACTTAGTTTCCTTCGAATTACAATAATTTAAATATCTTAACATCGATTACAAATCCCCATATTATTCAAATATCTTTATTGAATTAAAAACTCAAGTATCTATTTTAATAGGTAAGGGTGTAGAAGGGGTGGTAAGTCCTTGAAAAATATTCGTTTCTAGAGAACTAAATTATGTGACTAGTTTTGTTAAAGCTAACGGTAAAGTCCAATTTTTTTCTATAGTTTCTTCAAAACTTCAGGTCCTTTAATTTAGATCTTTTATGTAGTAGAATAGCAAAATTTAATAGGATGGTGATTTCAGAGTTGTGATGCATAGGGTTGCCATCTACGACAGGATAAGTTTTTCATAACCCCACATGCAGAGCTGTCTTAGCAATTACATAATCTGCTTATCAAGTCTTCTTGGCTTAATGAAAGTTTATACTTTTTATTATCATAGCATAATAAAGCTTTAACAGCTAGGTCATTTAAAAATCCGATCTGATCAGATACGGACCTCCGAGATCTGTAAGAGAAATAATGAGATCTAGATGGATGGCAACCCTACAAATATATGACTGAATATGATCGGTAGTGTTGAAATGAAAGAATATTTTGTTGTGTTGACATGTATTTAATGTTTACCATGTAACTACAAGTACCTAATACCAATGAAAGTCTAAGAAATAAGAAAAAAACTAAATTATAATTGTTACATTATCTTAAAAGTATGTAAAATGCCAGAGTGCAGTTTCGTTTAGTTTTGGTTCTGTTGAGTTATCTGAACATGGTTTCGTGGTTCTATGTGCCTACGTGTATCGTAGCTGTACTCAATAACATATATAGTATTTTCATGTAACCGTGACTTGGAACTTTGAATAATGTTGTTTAAACAGCTAGCTGTTGTAAGTTTAGCTTAAATTACATTTATGAAGATTATAGTGAAATCTTTGTGCAAACTACCTTCCGAAAATTCGAATACATTCACATCAATCTTCAACATGCCAGACGGCGATGTGAGTAGTCGTCGTTATTCGTCGCTAGTACAATACAATCAACCGAGCGATTTTTTTTTTAATTGTTACACCAACCAAAACATTACACATATATTATTATATACAATCAACACAAATTTAAGCTATCACGACATCAATGCCCTAATGCTAAAACATGTATTTATCTTTTTATTTCAAAATATTTCTAGAGAAAAAGATATGCATCTATTTACCTGATAACAACGGTTTAGTCAGCTATTTTAAGGGCTATTAGTTTCAATTTTAATTTCTTGTTGGCTATAAAACTGTTTACGATATTATAGTGTAAGAAAACAATTTGAAAGTACCCACAGAGTGCATTTTTTATGCGGGTAGCATCGAAACTCGTAGTAGTTACGAACGAAACCACATCATAAACAGTAATACAGCCAATCTACCACACGTCACACCATACAAACATCTATAATTACACGTTAAACGAAAGATCTTCATGGTGTTTACTTACATTCACAATCTAAATCTAATTAATTTCGAATCCAGTCGAAATACTACACACAAAAATTGTTCGAGTAAGTTTGTCCCGACTAACTTGTTTTTTAAATAGCAAAGGTCAAGTCACACAAAAATATCTATAAATTGCAAGAATAAAGATTTCAGTGTACTTCTAATATTAACGGACACGAGACCAATTCTTAGTCGGACCGCAAGAATATTTTAGCATAAGAAAGTTTTTTTTAGAAAAATTTACGGATCATAAATTTTTTCCTCTAATCGAATATAATTGACATTGCAATGACACTTACTACTAGCCTAAAGAGTGCTAAAACTATTTCTTACAATTATTACTTTTGGTTCTTATGATAGAAAAGTGGCCAAAGAATTTGCGATTCAAAATCAAACGAATTGTAGCTACATTTTTTCTTTCGACTTCATTTAAAAAAAATCACGAAACTCATGCAAAGTAAACTGAAACATGCACACTCCAAGCACAGGCCTTATATTGTAAAGTAAGAAATTAAACGAAAATAATCAAAAAAAGAAAACCAAAACGTCTACCTTAGACCAAGAATCTTTATTTATTCACAACTGTATAGTTCCAGTACAACCAATGCGTTGGGAATATCACGTAACCTCAGGTGAAATACACCACTGAACATGAAAAAAAAACGAGGGGCTCCCGAAACTAAAACATCAACGATCGATTCTCTTAATCTTCACAAACAAATTCACAAATCAATAAGGTCTAACAATAAAGGGGAAGGCGCGGTGCCGCCTTCAAGCGATAATACCACGTTGCTATCGGTTTTTCGTCGAAATTCAAGAAAGAGTAACAAAAAAAGAAATTTACATCGATCGATTTTGAAAGTGACACCGCGACCGTTATACACAACTAAATTCTAAATATTCAATAAAATGGGAATAATGCTTACACGGTACCTAAGGAACTAACTTTTAGAAAGAAAAAAACATAAAAAACAAAATGCACACGCATTACACTGAGCCACGTCGCTCGGAATACAAAAGAGTTAATAAAACATAGAAAGAAAGAATAAGAGAAACAACTTAAAAGAAAAAAACAAAATAATAATGGAAATGTAAAATGTGTTATACATGAAAATTCTTGTTACTGTGTCTATTATTATATTACAAAACTAAATGTTAATGTCTTTATAGGAGTGATTTAAATCACAATAATTGTTAAATATTTATCATAAAGGAATTATTTATTTAACGACGTTGCCATTGTGCAAAATTTGTAGTCATTGCGCGCTATTATTCGTCTATGGTAACTCTGGAACCAGTTTGTTCCACGCAAACGGATCAACTGGCCATGAGATTGCAATCGGCAATCTGAACCAAGATATTATTGGAATACATTCTTACAGGTTGACAGTTAATAGCGTGGACCTCCGACGGCTAAGTGGTGATGCCTCGTGTTTTCAAGCAATCAAAAACCAACTTATAATGGACTGCGGTCTCGATAAGAAGTCATAGATGCCTTGCCCGAGGACTAAGTTGGAAAGCCTCTCTTGGAAAGTGTCTCAGTGATTTCCGTCTGCGGCCTTATATACCGGAACGTAGCACGTTCTGTTTTCCGGTAGAAATAGATCCAAACAGTGTCGACGCAATAGAAATTTTGACAGAAAGATGTAACACTCATTGAGTGTTACTTCCGTGAGTTCTAAAAGTTCAGTTCTAAAAAGTGAAGTTTTTTTTTAAAGAGTTTTAAGTGAACAATGGCAATCCGAGTTCCCCCCACCCCCGCCCCTGCTGGTGTGGCTGTGTGTGTGTGTGTTGCCTCCTTCTTGATATGTGTGAGTGTGTGTGCGCCGCAGCATCGCCGTTAGCTAGAAGCAAATACGTTCAAAATGTGAGTTTGCATGTTCGGTACGATATGCCGATTAACTGAAAAATGTATGTTTTTGAGGCTCGTATCAGTCGGTCGGTACGAAACTAGAAGTCAAATAAAGTCAACAAAAATTAAAAAAGGAAATAAGCGTTTTACATGCATTAACGTGATAACATGTTTAAATCTAAGAACGAAACTTGTGAAAATTGTATCCCACGTGACAAAGGGAAGATATCGCGTCATCTCCTTCTAACAGAATTAGTGTTGCAAATGCAAAAAAAAAAAAATTACGTAAATACGTGCCAAAAAAATCCTCAAAAACTTTTATTTCAGCTAAACGGCGTATCGTGTAGTAGGTAATACATTTATGTCAGTAATTTAAGTAGGTATAATAGATTTTTTTTTGAACCAGCACAAACTGAAAATTATGACAAGTAAACAACGAAACGTTCAGAAACGGAAAAAAATATAGATAAAAAAATTTAGGTTAATAAAAAAAAAAAAACAATACAACAAGATTGCTCGTGCATTATCGTCTGTGGGACAAGACACGGTATACTATGTTATATGTTGTTGTATATACTGTGCTCAGTTTACATTAATTATTATCTGTATATTAAAATTATTACAAGTATTTCTTCTTATTTGTCATCGTGATATGTAGTTCGCTACTAAGCTTTTATACTGACACCGTCTTACGCACACAATATACAATGCGACACTAGGAAATAAAACACACAAATTGACGTATATTTATATATATAAATAAAATGGATGTTATTATGTTCTACTGTAAAATTCGAATGGAATTCTGAATTCTACATTTCTCACTTTTTTTTAGGTATCTGGGTACATCAACAAGATGTTGCGAAAACACTATGTTGGCTTGCCATGTGAAAACTTACTTAAAAAAGATTGAATTCTATATTTGAATCGTATGTTTTCATTTGCAGCCTGAGCCTGATATGGAAGCCTGAGAGTTCTCCATAAAGTTGCCAAAGGCCTATGATGTCCGTCACCAAACAGTATAGTCCACTAAGCCAGCGTGGTGTACTATGGCTCAAACCTCTCACGTGTCCGAGATGATACGTGACCAGCAATGGGATTTGTGTCGATAATAATTCGAATACAAGCCGCGCGAATTCAACAGTAGAACATTACCATCCACCTTGAGACGGTCAAGTGACGTACAGTCGCGCACAACAACACATTTCGCGAGTACACTAATCTACAAAGTTGCCCGGCTTAAGTACAAATCTATATTAAGCTCCGATAAGCTCGGAAAAGCCACACGTTTATAATACTCTTAACAAAATAATTCCGAAACTGTGCACGACCGTCTTACGCCGTTCGTTCGTTTTTGTTTGTTTATTTTTTTTTTAAACAACAATTCACAATCTTATCCTAAGAGGCAGAACTATTTAGAACGGTTTAGAAATTGACTGTTTAGTCCGTGTGATCGTTACGGTGTTAGCCACAGAGATATGTAAACGTACGCCACCTTCAGTCGTTCGGAAAATCGTTTCGGGGTATGACAGCAATTTTTTTTTCCCAAAAAAATTTTTTTTTTGCGTAAATTCTAATGTGGCGTCGAGTTATATATTACTATTACAATTGAAACTTGAGACCATCACCTAGAGCGATAAAAATTCACATCCTTAACAATTAACAATGCTAAAGTATCGTACATTAAGTTTATATAAGATTTTTTTTCTTCATATTTTTTTATGACACTCGAGTACTTGATATACAACGGTTACAGCAAATCATATATAGCGTAATGGCTTTAATATTTACATAGGTTTTCATATTTTTTTACTAATTTTATCTAAATATTTATTTATCAATAATCTAACAATTTTAATAAACTTTGGCTTACATTTGGCTTAGATGAGAAAAAACAAAAAAAAAATTAGCTTAATGAAATGAAAAATATAGTTCGAACAATGTTTGAAGTCAAATGCTCTAGTGTCAGATAATAAGAAATGTAATTTAGGAAAGGTTCGTGTACAATTTATACAAGAATATAAATATAATATATATTTCGTTAAAATAACGAAGAAATTTATATAATATAATAGAAAAAGGTCCCATCTAGATTTTTGCTTGTTAAAATTCATTTAAAAACTGCTCACACACCGTAAATCGTGGAACAAAAACAATGTTTTTAAAATCCTTATTGAATACAACTCTCGACAAAAGATTTTAGAAAAATTTCAGAGCGCGGTTAAAATTTTCGAAATTATTTCACAAGCAAACATAAAGATGCGTTCTCTCTATGGTCCCTACTGTAAAACTGCTTAAAATATAGACAATCTTCATTTTTATAGATGTCAAGGATAGTAAAGATTCAGTCAAAAACATTTATTCAGCGAAAACAATCAAGTCTTTGAATTTCAAATTCCAAAATTAAGAACGAAGAAGAGGAGGAGAGGCTTTGAAAGGTTTCCGTCGAAAAAAAAAAAATTTATTTTACCACATCTACGTAAAATTGCATACAAGCACCTACGGTGGCAGAATGTGATGGCAGCCTAAGACTTTTTGTTTTCACCCGACTACGACGAAGAAAAGGAAACGTTCGTTCCTTCTTTGACACCCTATGTATGTATGTATGTCCGACTCTAGCGTCGTTCCTAGTGTACCGATTTCGACAAATGAGGTGTCCATCTATGGGCCTTCATTGTGCGAGGGTAGTAGGCGAATTTTTTTCGATAAAAACTACCATACGTCTTAGATATTAAAAAAAAAATAAGAGACCAAACAGTTTCCCGTAGTCGGGTTCTACCTTTTAAAGCTAGTTACAGAAGATAAATTAGGCCAGTCACCGGTTTATATCCTACAATAATTAATGTCAGAATGGCATTAAAATTATAATACTATTGATCAACATCGACAAAATACAATCGCATCTATTAATTTATGTATGTCCATTTGTGCAGATAATTAGCAATTTCTTCTTATCAAAAATTTACACTCTACATTAAATTTACAATAATCATCGAGAAATAATCAAAATTGACAACTAACGTTCCGTTCGAAATCTAACAACGACATCGGAATTCAATTCAACTGGTAACATTTATTTACTCTTTGGCTTAAGTTTAAAAAAATAAACCGCACGACGACGCCGGCAACACCGACCAACCGAGCCATTGCCACCGAGCTTGGGCGACGACGGTTAATGTATTGAACGTTTGTCGATGGTCGTCGTAATTATCCAATTCGGAAAAAGCTCATCGCCGTATTAACTGCGTGCTCGGAGACCGGTTATCTCTCGTGAGAATCGTACGGAATCACACGAGATAATATCGATCGAATCGAATTACCGTAGTTAAGTAGCAATATGCACGACACCCCCAAGGTGGTGACCAACGTAGACTCTCGACGCGAACGTACAACGAAACAAACAATCAATACAACAACAACAACAACAACAACCCAATGAAACAAAAACACCTCTTTCCAAATCGACTTAACATTTTGGTCCGTACGTCGTAGTCGTCCACATAACACAATTTACACAAAATAGAATACAACATATTATCATGTCTTTTATTTGAAACACTTTGCATTATTGTATCTATTCATATCGTTCTCATATCGCGAGATATATTACACAAGGTTCCTCTTTAATATATATATATTTATGTATATATATTTATATATAAATAGATATCTTACTAGTACATGTCGTGTTCTAGACCGTTGTTCTGACCCTGCCTGTTCTGGTTTTGTTCCGAGTTCGGTTTTAACTGCTGTTGGCCTTTGCCCTGGCCGATTTGTCGAGACGACGAGAAGCATAGCTTCATCACGAACGGGAATTTTGCTCCTGGAATTATTTGGGGAAAAAATATATTTATGAGGGTAGAGAAAAAAATACATACAATATAAAACAGTAATGGAGTCTTTGGAAAATTTGTGATATTTCGAGAGTAGTTAAGGGATAGAAAATTTTAGAAGTTGAATAAACGAACATACAAAAAAATTATTAATAGGACGATAGCAGAAATTCCATTACGAGTACAAAAAATAATTTATTTAATTTTTGAGGGTAGTTAGATATAGAAAATAGCAGAAGAACAAAAACAGTACACAAGTTTATTTATTTATATACAGAATATTTATATTATACATAGAATAATAAAATTATCTTGTGGGTAGTTATAGAAACTGGTTTGATACACACCTGGATGCTGAATGGTTGCGTGGTTGCATGCCATGATTGCCATCACAGACTGAGAAATGTTCTGGAACTCCATGAGGCCTGATGATGACCTGAAAGATTCACAAAAATATCACTAGCGGTACAATATTTCAGTATTCTGACATCATAACAGTTGAGTGGTACGTGATCCATGGAAAACTGTTCTCCATTGCGGATCGGCGGACTTCATACGACTATAAGAACATAATGGAGAATTTTTACGCATGCCGGTTTTCTCACAATGTTTTCTTTCACCGTTAAAGCGAGTGATAATTAATTTCCAATAAGCACACGAATTCTAAATAATTTAAAAAAAAACATATTCGATAAATTAGAGGTGCGTTCCGAGATTCGAAGCCCGACCCACCGAAACAAGCTGTCGTGATTCTTAAAAACTGAGCTACCACTCATTAACATAGCTATTACAAAATTTTAAAGTAATTTAAATGATGGTCCTTCGTACATAGTTTAAAGTTTTGAAAATGTAACTGGCAACAACTATTCAGAGGTCAGGAACCTCTGAACACTTATGAAGTATTTTTAGCACAAT
>DWKW01002753.1:0-10691 GCA_018250115.1 Doberes anticus
GATAGGAATTTCGTCCTAGTTGAGGTTTTATGTGGATGTCCATGGGCTGCAGAGACCACTTAACATCAGGTGGCCTGTATGCTCGTTTGCTACTCTTTTAAGATAAAAAAAAACACGGGGAAAGTGAATGGTTGCGTCGGTCGGGAACGTCCTAGTATCGTCCTATCATAACTATATTTTTCTCTACCATCGAGGCGCCAAACCCGGTAGGCTGGAGCGGCCGCTCTGTTCGCCCTTTGGTGAGGCCGATCCTGGGTCGTATATACATCTATATGTCCGTATTGGCAGGCATTGTATGTCATAACCCCACGTTACGTGTTACCGCTGACATTTCCAATCGTCGACGACCCATATTACATAGTTGTCAACATGCCGGTCTGTCGCTTGGAGGGTCCTGGGTACTTTTCCCAGACGTGCAGAAATTTGAATGATGATTTTAGACATTCCTGGGCCAGCCCAAGAACACCGGCATCCAAATGCTGGTATGTGTCCATGGCACCCACGGAATCCTAGTGTCGACCTCGAGTCGCGACCAAATCAATTATCTATTGAAGTATATTTTAATAAAACTCTAACTGGTAATTAAATTTTAACATAAATAAATTACATATTACCCTTAGATTGAATAAATGCTTTTGACACGCAATGTCCGTGCAACGTTTGACATGCGGATATTAAAACGATTAATTTAAAATGGCTGCTTAAAAAAATTGACAAGAAGATTTATAAATGTTATTTTATTTATAGACTGGGTACATGTGATGGTACAGGAACGGAAATGAGTGCGGCCTTCAGGCGATCAGTTGGTCCAAGTTTTTTCCTACGTAGGTTTTATACATATATATATGTGCATATTTTCTATATTAAAAGAATAGTAAACGTGCGTGCAAGCCACCTTTACTGGTCATGGCAGCTCATGGACAACCATATCAAACCTCAACTAGGTGGGAAATTCTATTTGATATTCTGTGCGGATGCGGCGCTACTCCTGAGGACTAAGTTGAAATGCTTCCTGTCCAGTGTCTTCTGCCCAACCACACCTTTCAAGCCGAAACACAGCAGTTCTCACACTGCTGCTTTACGGCAGAAATAGATTTTTACTCTTGTACTTATTTCATTGAAGTAGGTAAGCATTCATTAATAATAAGCAAAAATTGAAGTGGACTTTAACAAGGTGGCGAGCGGAGAGTGGTTTCTCGGGAGGAGTCCGTAAAGCGTGACGATTACGTAGCGTAAAGCACTGGGGCCTTTAGGTAGGTCATAGTCATAGGTAGGTCTCTATGTTGCAGCCGAAGAGTTTGTAGTGGTTAATAATCTCACTTACTCCAAACTTTCTGTAAATGACTGGTTTGTCTAACACCTTAAACTCAACTAAGCATTTTGCTGTCTGTATGGGACGTATCTTTCCGCGAATCATAAGAAAGAGTTTAACCTACCTTAATACGTTTATAAGTAGAAATCCTGTATGACGCAAGGTCTCTGAAGCGATCCAAATTTTGAGACAAAAGTGTATTGACCTGCAATATAAAGTTTACATGTACGAGTAGTATCTTTTCCCTGTCGAATCATACCACACTGAATTCTCAATGAGTGAGGGTCGTAATTGGTTGATGATGATGATGTGACATGCATTCTTAACAGTTTTATACAGATAGACTATGTTGCGTGTAATTTAACGACAGTGATTATTGTAATTACTTTATTCCATGAACATGAGTCAAGTCAAAGCACCATTAGGAATGAAAACCTAATTAAAAGTTAAGTAAATTCTATTAAGAGTTATGTCTGCTCATCTTTTAATTTAACCATTAAGTACGTCGTTAAATGTTAACTAAGGGAATGGGCAACTAGGGCAGTATTATGAAGTGGATCGTGTGGCCAAGAAAATAGTTTTGTAATGTATTCATTTGTAGGTACATACTTTCGCTTATTATAATGATTTACTATATATTCGGACAGAATATCAGTCCCATTTAAAGTTCACACTGAATTATTTCATGTGCATATCGCAATTGTTTATAAAAGGCAAATTTGAGTCAATAATACAAATGTTATGATGGACACTTAGAATAACTTCAACAGAACTCATTATAACTTACTGTTACTATTTTTAACAATTGTTAATAATTTTCTATCAAATTTATGAATCATTACGATAAATTAATCATCAATTAATATGCTATATAGACATATATCGGATCAATAACAAATTTGTATATATAGTTTAGATTCCGTAGTGTTATTTGTGTTCAATTCATTCAATAAATACATTACATAGAACGGAGTTTCCTGTGGTATTGAACAGAAGCTTTGCGTGAAAGGTGACATGATTTACGAAGAAGTGCACGTATTAATGACGAGGCAACGACGAAAACGTTCCCCTGACCTCAAAATACATTCGTTTGATGACACTAAGATTGATATCAAAGTAATTAATTTACTTCAAGTAATGACGACAAGTGATTAAATTTCAACGCAGTGCATTATCGTTGATTAGTCTGAAGATAAAATTAAAAACGATAAGAAATCTGAAGCACTTAGTAGCATTTTTGCAAGCTTTTATTTTATAGATAATAAAATGATGATGGTGATAGTGTTATGTGGAAGGCTCGTCTGCGGTGGCACCACCGTTAAACCAATTTCTGCGGTAAAGCAGTAGTGTGAGAACTGCTGCGTTTCGGTTTGAAGGGCAGACGACACTAGACGGGAGGCATTCCAACGTAGTCCTCAGGAGTAGCAACGCATTTATATACAGCCTCAGGTGTGGATGTCCATGGGGTGCAGATATCACTTAACATCAGGTGGCCCGCATGCTCGTTTGCTATTCTGCTAATATGTAAAAAAAAAACCATTGATTCACGTAGATTTCCACTAAATTACCAACAAATATTTATTTATTGTTTACATCGCAATAGCACATATCTTTTAGTTATATTTTATCACTACTAAGTTACGTGCGTTACGTACAGACTAAACTACGTGCCTTTTTAAGCTCCGCAACTTTTCTGCAGAAAGCATTCATATATCTTTTACTGTTAATGCAAAGCTAACGCATTCGCCTGACTGTTTTTTGATGAACTTTACGTTGTAAAATAGGTCTCGACGAATTGGTCCACCCTAAAGTTCCATTCTAAGTATCGAAAAAACAACTTTTAAATTCGGATCAGCAGTTTCGGAGATTACCTCCTACATCCAAACTTGTAAAGACTTTATAAGAGTTAAATAGTCTAGCTACTTAACCTGGCATAGCCTCACTGTTCGCTCATTCTGGTATGAAATAAATTGGAAAGTAAATATAAGTCTCTAGCGGACATACACTCACCGAGAAAATACATCAAATCGATAGCTTGATCTGCTTTTCGGTGGCTACGTGGAATTAAATTTTTATGTATGTAGATTGACTACATAAAAATTTTTGTTTAAATAATTTTATACATTTCTTTGTAATTCCGTTCTAAATGAACTTCGTGCTATAAAACGTTTCATCATCATTGTCCACCCATTACTGTTTGACTGCTGGGAACAGGTCTCTTCTCAGAGATGGCATGGCTTAGGCCAAAGTTCACCAGGGCGTCCAAGTATGGATTGGCGGACTTCAGATATCTTAGAGAACATTATGGAGAAAAATCAGACATGTAGATTTCCCCACGATGTTTTCCTAATCCCTTATAGCAAGTGACAATTAATTTCTAATACGCACATTATCATCATCTCATTGTGTCCTTCTGGACACGTGTCACTTTTCAGACATGATAGGGTTCAGATTATATTACGGACTACAAATGCCTTTGAGAACATTATGGCATCCAGGTTTCGTCACGATGTTTTCCATCGCCGTAAAAGCAAGTGATAACTCATTTCTAATACGCACATAATTTACAAAAAATAGAGATTCGTGCCGGAATTCGAACCCCGACTCACATCGAGATTCTTAATCCTGTCACTCACATAACGTGTAACCTGTTCTAATGTTACAATTCTGTTTATGTGTGGTATACCTATTATTCCTTATAATAGTCCATGTGCAATGCTGTATGTGTTTGAGTATATTGATCTTATTTTGATTAGGATTATTTTATAACTGAAAAGCAATTACTGATCTTTATTAAAGTATGCCTTCTGAAACTTACAAAATGTGTGCGTAGCTAACAAATTTTGAACGAACGTAGCGAAGAAAACAAACAAACGTTAAATTAACATGTTTTAATTAGCAAATACATTATGACAATATATTTTCCATCGACCAATAGCTAATGACTCCGATATGGCCCCAATTGAACTCTCTGACGTCAAAGCGACTGGTTCTTGTTCGATTCAATCTGTAACAAGAAAAAAACAGACGTGAGTATTGAAATAATAGTGATTAGTGTAACGGAACGGGATAATATAATATTTGCTAAGATTGATTCGTTTGGAACTGTTAGTAGATAGAATGAAGTTGCTCAGTCATATCTTCCAATAACCTCAAAAGGATCGATTTAATGGAGCGTACACCAGACTTTCTCTTATTAACGGAGTCGTAAACGAGCTTTCAGGCTACCAGATTATAAGTGGTGAAATGCAACCCATCCACATCACCACCAAATCAACTTCAAATAGGATGGAAGTCCTATCAGAGGTCGTATGATGCGTTGCTACTCCTGAGGACTAAGTTGGAATGCCTCCAGTCCAGTATCTTCTGCATAACCATACACTTCTAACTGAAACACAACAGTTCTCAAACTGGTGCTTTACGGACGAAATAGGTGTAGCGGTGGAGCCGCCGTAGGCGAGTCTTCAACATAAAACTCTATCAACATTATAATCAAATCATAGGCCTGTTCTAGTCATTGGGTTTGAAGTATTAGTCTGCTGGTACAAGTTTATATGTTATTATTTAGTGGTGCTTATGTTTGTATGCAATTAAATATATTTTTTTTCTCTCTTTCTTAAGTTTTAATCAATAACGTAATGGCGCATATCTATCTCTTAGTTTTTGTATTTTTTGATCAAGTATAAGTTTATTTGAAATATAATGAATACGTGAGAACATATACAGGTTTAAAGATCCAAATTCATTAATTACTTATTGCTTAACCTTGAAAGACGTACTCGTAAATGATTTCAAATACAATTTTTAATCGAATTGATATTTTATCAAACTTATTATATTCGAGTTTTTCATGAAATATTCACATTCGCGTCTATTTCAGAATTATCGAGCAGTTCAGATAATCTTAATCAAGATTTATGGCTTTTAAATTGTGAAGATAAGACTGCACGTGTCCATTATGCGATATTTCGTTTTTTATGGTACATTATGATATTGGCTACTGAAATTGTGAAAAATCTTGTCTCTTTAATTATTTAAAGTTTATGTACACAGAAAAAGAATACCTAAAAGTACTCAAGAAATGGGACGGCATATTTGCGGGAAGCTTTAGTAACGTTAATTTTACTTTAGAAAACAGCACTTAGTTAAAAACGAATGTAGAAAGAAATGCAAATTGTATTGCAAATTAAATTATAAATGTCGAACAAATTATAAACTTAATAATTTATTTAATGGTTGCCAGTGTTAAATGAGTGACATTGAATATTTCGCCACTTTACAAACGTTGAAAACAATTTTTTATGAAACTTAATTAAGTGAATGCAAAAATATGTACGAAATACCAACCTGATTAGTGAGCAGATCGCCGCATAATATTTCACTGGCACAAAAAAGTCACTTCTCCCCTCATCTCTTTCCATTTTGTTTCGAGGCACACACATATGAATAAGTCGATGAAGAAGATGTTGATGAAGACATAGACGAAGTGCTGCTAGTTGCACTCTTTGAAAGACTCCCCTTCTTCCTGAAGCTGAGCCTGGCCTCTCCTCTTATGATTTTGTCGAGGGCTTGCCTCAGAGCAGAGTGCTTCCTCTCAAACGGGTTGGTGTACATTATTGGTTTTTATTTGCGATAGTTTTTCAAGTTGTAAACAAAACGCGTACGTTCACTGCGAGCGTCCGTTCACGACTGATGCGGTGCTTCGTTCTCCCACTCTTAATATATAATGGGTGACGCGTGCGCATGTTGATAACACAGTTGTTCGAACGTTATATTTTTTGCTCATCTGCTCTAAGACCTGTAACATCGGTGTCACACAGGTAATTGAAGTCGTCTGTGACGCAGTTTTCATGTAGCTGCCTTCAGAGAAATATTTTACATGCTCCTCTTGATAAGAGTTTATTGACGTGTGTTTGTACATTCCTGCTTCCAGTAGAAATTTTAAATAAGCTTCATTCGAATGGAATGTTATTATATCAATGTCAAAGTTGTTATAATTTTTTTATAATGGACGAGTAGTTATATAATAGTTTTGTTGTTTTTCATTGTCCTTAATCTATCAATTTCCTACTAATGGACAATGCTCTGTTCTCAGAGATGTGTAGGGTTTGGGCCCATCATCGTCAACCCATTAATGGTCACTGCAGGGCAAAGGTAGAGAAGGAATTTCACTATAATACACCACGCTGTCCAAGTGTTGATCGACGGATTTTACATACCTTTAAGAACATTACGTATAACGCTTGAATGCAGGTTGCCTCGCGATGTTTTTCTCACCGTTTAAGCGAGTGTTCATTAAATTAAAAGCACGTTAGTTTTTAAAATTAGAGGTGCGTGCTCGGATTCGAACCCTAGCCCATAGACGTCCTAGTCCAAGGTTCATAACCGGTAAGCTTTCACTGCTTGTAGGCTGTGTCATTGACATGTTCAACTTGAGTTAATTACATTGTCGTCATCTTGGTGCGGCATTGTCCCGGAATGTTTTGGCATACTCAGAGTAAGTTTTACTACGGCTATATCGGTATATCGGAAAACCCGTTAAATCGGTACTTATTTTCTCGTGACGATTTCGTTTATTGAACGAGGAATAGCTACAATTTGTGATTGACGTATTATACGTTCGTTATTATTTTGCGGATACGATGAAGGGGTAAACAATTTTTTACAACAAACAAGTTAAGATTAGGTATGTACAACGGATTGAATGGCGTCTTTGTCGTTTTTTGTTGCGTTTGCAAGTTGTCAATACCGATGAATTATCCAGAAGGTTCGATTCTATTTTAGTAGATTCGCAATAAATAGATTTTTAAATTTTGAGCGGGAGATCGTAGTAAGTTTGATTAAATAGCGCAGTACGAGGTCAGGGATGGAACTCTGATTGTTGGGGCAGTCACGATTCCAGGAATGACGGCGGCTTGTTGCCAAAAAGGGATCACCACCACCACGTTGACCCATTATTATTCCGCTGCTGGTCGCTGGTCGTCCCTCAGAGATGACGACCCGTATGGCGCCGTGGTCAATGTGCGGTCTGCCGTTCAGAGGGTCCTGGGTTCGATTCCAGGAAATTGGAGGGCAGAGGGCAGATATTTTGAATGTTGAATTTAGATTTCTCTGCCTGGTCTGGGTGTTTGTGCGCTTGTTTCTGTGTGTGTCCATGGCACCCGCGACACAAGTTAAATTCTACTGTGGGGCTATGAGTGTAAAACTTTAAACGTTATTAAGATAGGGTTTAGGATTGGAAAATTTAATTCTAGATGAAGCGTAATAGTAGTTTGCTGTAGTACCTATAAAAGAAAACAGAGGTGAAGTATAAAAATAAAACAACACACAATGACAACGATAAAATCAAGTTTACGTAATAATTTTTACGATAAAATTACACGTAATAGGTACGACAAATTATTGAGCTATAATAAAGATTGATGCAGTTGCACCAGATAGCCCCCTTGATCCGTATTCTTACCGTAATTACGTATGGACATATTATTATGTAGATTGTTTCAACGAAATGAGGAGCGGAGTAAACATCGTGAAGACGGATTAGAGGTATCTAGACGTAACTTGCTACGTCTGTTTGTTAATGAATCTGTTTGTTGGCGTCGTTTCCTTATCATTCATATCTAATGATCGATGCTGCCAAGCATGGAATGAAAATCAAGTGTTTCATGGCGTCGGCTTTAATAAAAAGGCTGGAGGTAATTATTTTAGAAAATAAAAATATGAGTGTGAGACGTTATTTATTTATTTTGATGAAATGCAGTTTGATATCTTTTGAATTTTTGTAAATCATCGTCCGATAGCCAAAATCGCCAACAAACAATAGACGTCGAGGTTGTAGGATATTTTATTTTTAAGGCAAATTTTATCGTGGACCGATTAGAATTGTGGGAGCTATCGTCTTGTCGAACTTCTTTACACGAAAAACGTCACAAGTAAAACCTAGTTAAATTCTCACAGTTTGTCTTTTAACCTGAAGTTTATTACTTAGTAATTATTGTTTTCTAGTGACGAGATGAATAAACTAATTCGCGTAGATACGTATTACGTTTGATAACGATAACGCACGTCAATTGATAATAAACTTGTCAGATCTTACACTAACTTTCGTCTTCAGATCCGGCTGGAAGGACCACAAAGTCAATGCATGCTGTAATAAACATTTAAAAAAATTATTAATATAATAATATCATCATGATCAACACTTTACACCAGGGTCTGGGGAGGCGCAGAAGGGTTTAGGTAATACTCTACGCTGCGGATTGGTAGATATCACATGCCGTCAAGAACATTACAGGAAACTTTCAAGTTTGCAGTTTTCTTACGTTGCTTTCAAATTAAAGAGTAATTTGCTTCTAATGAACACATCACTACGAAAAAGTAGCGTTGGTTTCGAAGCTGGACCCACCGGACAGAAGGCCGAGTTGAAACCACTCGGCTGTCACTGATTTTTAACATATGATTAAAAACTACTTATAATGTAACATCTCAGAACATAAAAAAGTTGCTATTGAGGTGATATTAAATCTTTTGCGTTGAGCTCAACTCAATTGAGTACGGTATATTGTTTTTGCAATTGCCGTGTTTGCAATAGAGCAGAAACAAAATACCGCACACAAATTTTGTTAACATTTTAACCTGTAACGCTTCAAAATAAACGGGTTTTGTAAACTTAGTAGTAGAATTCGGTAAGATTCCATACGAAACACAAAATATTGCCTTAAACGACTATTAAACACTCAACACTCAGACGGTCTTGTTAAAGATCTTGTGTATATAATATATCATCAACCCATTGTTGGCCCTCTGCTGGGCTCGGGTCTTCTCTCCAGGTGAAAGAAGACCCGAGCCTAATCCACCACGCTGGCCACTTGCGGATTGGCGGACTTCACATGCCTTTGAGAACGTTATGAAGAACTCTCAGGCGTCCAGGTTTCTCACGATGTTTTCCTTCAACGTTAAAAGGAATGATAATTAGTTCATAATACGCACATATCGAAAATGTAGAATAGACAATATTTCGAGAAATGGAGGGAATCGAGCGTGCCGGTATTCGGACCTCGACCCGACATAGCGGGGTTGACCCCGACATTTTGTTGACACGACCCCGGTTTGACATCTCGAGACGCTTAACCACTAGGCTATCACTCGCAAAATCTTCTGTAGCGATGCAAAAGTAAACACACTCGGTTCCAAGAAGAGGAATTAACGCATGCCTATGCATATGCTTGAGCACATTGTCGCTTGTAGGTGCGTATGTCTGACTGTGCCGTTTCCGACAATTGGGTGACATTGTGCAAATCCTTTTTGTAAACCGTATTGCTTGCATTTCTTATTACTTAGTTTGGTATTTTACTGGTGGTTTCCAATGGTTTAATGAGTAATAAAATCTAGTTCGTGAATGGGCGTGCGAATTATTAGTAACGTCATTTTCTGAAAAATCATCATCATCAAGCTATACTGAGAGAGGAGGCGATCCTAATTTGTGAACACTTCCATGAACGAGCTCTTATTGAAACAATTCCGCCTTCTGTTTTATATAATAATAATTAAATTTAATATTATTTGACGACCCAAGTGGCGCTCTGGTCGACATGCGGTCTGCTTTCGGACGGTCCTGGGTTCGATTCCCAGCGGCCAGAAATTTGAGTGCTGAATTTAGATATCTGTATCTGGTTTGGGTGTTATGCGCATATTTCTATGTGTCCATGGGACCCACGACACAGGGAATCCTATGAGTGTGAAGATTATTGATTGTGAAGCGTAATTATTAGATTGGATAATCAGATGCTTTCAGTTTCAGGTTGTTGTTCAAACGAGCTTGCAGGCCGCTGTTAACATATTTTAAAAATGGGACGTTTAATTTGATTGCTTACAAAAATATCGGTTTTGACAATAGGAAAGCAAAATGGGCACTGACGGCATATATTTTGCTAGTGTAAAGTTTGTAAACAATCTAACCAACTGTGCCTCTATCATATTAGTGGTTAAACATCTCGACCCCGCTACGTTGGATCGAGGTTCAAATCCCAGCACGCACCTATATTTCTCGAAATATGGTCTATAATTATGTGCGTATTATGAATTAATAATCATTCCCTTTGACGTTGAATGAAAATATCGTGAGGTAACCTGCCAGCATGCCTGAGAGTTCTCCGTAACGTTCTCAAAGGCATGTGCAGTCCGTCAATCCACTTGGCCAGCGTGGTGGACTATGACCTAAAATCTCTCATCTCTTATTGAAACCCGTGCCCAGCAGTGGGACAATAATGGGTTGGTGATAGAAAGGAATAATTATTATAGTCTTGACGACCCGTATGGCGCCGTGGGCAATGTTCGGTCTGTCGTTCGCAGGGTCCTGGGTTCGATTCCCAGCAGGGCA
>DWKW01002754.1:0-10691 GCA_018250115.1 Doberes anticus
TTCTTTAAGGGAGTAACTATTTATTAATTATAATGTATTTAAGCTTATTCTTAAATATTTTGTCTGATTCTTCTATTCTTAATGTTTTTGGTATTTTGTTATATCTGCAATCGGAATAGCTAGATTATTATTTCGTCGATTGCATTTTACATGTTCTGATAAATAAATATTTTGTCTTACAAACATAGCTAATTCAAGTAGGTATGTAAGATTGTCGAGAGCGTAAGAATTTTCCCTTTAATATAGTGATGTTTACTAGAATCTCTAGGCTTTATCTTAATAACTTATAACTTCACTTCAGCACTAATTTTCCTAACAGTAAATGATGTTAAAAATAGGAGCATTATATAATATTGTATATGTTATATAAGTATAATGCTCCTATTTTTAACATCACACTTAAGTAGGTATATAATGCACCTATTTTTAACGTCATTTACTGATATGAAAATTAGTACTTAGTGAAGTTAAAAAAAAATAGGAGCATTATACTTATTACTCATTTTCATTAAAATAAAAAATATTAATAATCATTTTAACATTGTTTTAATTCTTTATTCATATACTATATTTATATAAGACCTTAAACTTAAGAATTCAGCATCCGCGGATATGTAGCCTTCGAAAATCCACATCCGCCGTTGTGAAAAAATCAGTATCCGCAACATCCCTTGTAGGTAGTACCTACCTTCGGAAACTGGAAAAATTAGAAGGTAGGTACAATGTCTGGCCTTTTCCCCGGTTACTTTCTGAATTTCGTTCTGAAAAAGGAAGACGAGAATTGCGTAGTACAATTTTTCATTCAAAAGAGACTGCCGATTTAGAGGGCCACTCTGATGATAAAATCACAATGAGGCATGGTAACTTCAATATCCAATTATGATGCTCAAAGGCCACAAATACGACACACTACACTGACACATACCTACTTCTAAAATAAGACAATTCTCAAACCATCGATGAATTAACTACAACATTAAGATTCTACTTACCTGCAACGCAGATAAAAGAATAAATAAAAGAAAGATTTCAATCTCTTAGATATGACAATGTTTAATTATATTGTTACAAAAGTGACTTCATGGCAATACTTCAATATAATACTTACTGAGGCTCTAAGAATGTTTTCTGAACATCAAAAATTACCAACCAGACCAACTGTTTGACGAATGGTTTGGATTGTTATTTCATATCACATAATTATCGTTACGATACAATCGCAAGCATTAATTTAAACTGATTTCCCAAATTTACGTAATTAACTAAGGTTAGAATATTCAAAAAAAATAACTATTTATACTCGAAATATTATTTCATAATTCGTGAGTGATATGTTGATATTCGTTGAAGATTTCTTCTAGAACTATAGGTATGTGCCTAAAAGAACAAAAGAAATTTAAGAAACATAGGTAGAATAAATTCTAGAGAGCCAGATTTTTGCTGATTGTGTACCTATTTCAAACTTATTTGAAATTGAGAGAAGGTAAAGGCATAAATAGGTATACTGCAATTTAATAAAGCTGAAATAATGTCTAACTTCTTTAATAATATATAAGATAGATGTTAGTGGTTGATCTTCCATTTCTTCAAAGAGCTCAGCGAAGATTGGCTTCAACCATTACTGTCGGCAAAGTGACCCTACAGTGACAGTAAGCCTACCTAAATATATTAAAATTATTATTTATTTTTTATTGCTCTTTCTTAAATATATCAAGTAGGTATATAAAAGCAAAAAATATAATTCTCCTTTATTTTACCGACGTCATAGAAATTCAATTTGTAGGATCTCATCTATTGCTCCAACGAGTTAGATCAGATAATTATTACGCGCGTGGAGACAAATTTTCTTGTGCAGCTGGGACCAGTGATAACATGCGACGTCGATCTGAACATCCTTGATACTTAGTAATATTTTTTATTTAAAATACATTGTTAAGAAAAATAGTAATTGCTTCCGCTTGATGTGAATTGTGGAGTAGTCACTTTAGTACAAAGACAATTAAAGCGTGAGCATGAGATGTAGCATAATTTGTCTAATTGTATGATTGTTGTTATAATCATAACTTTTTGACATATGTATTTTAAAACGAATAAGATAAAAAATTTATGTGTACAATTGAAAAAATGTTATACGTTTAGTCATTTTTCAGATAGATATACCTAATAGTTTTTGTTTAAACCTCGCGAAATGCTTGAAATTTCCTGTTCCTGGAACACTTTTATGCAGAAATGCAACGTTGTTTCAAGACAATCAATCGACTGCTTCTTGAGTTTTGCGGACACAAACCTACGGAAGCTTATTTTTACTACACCTTTAAATTTTTTGTTCCCTAGGTATATAAGATAGAACCAGCCTGTATTGATGTAAATTATTTTCTACAAGTTTGTATGTTTACCAATGTGCCACGTTACCACATTCTTTTTGTCAACGAAAACTGCAGCTTGCGAGCTTTATAAGCCTACTATATAACAGTATTATATAATTCTTCCTTCTCAGAGGATAACCTCTATATTTTATTTTTAATAAAACCCAGAAGTATAGGAAACCGTTAAAAAAAAAAAAATTATTCAACATAGGTACTTAGGTTTTTTATAAACAGTTTTTGAAATACTGGATCACTATTTAGGTGCAAACGGCTTGTGATTTCCACTATTAAAGTCGGTTTCTTACAGCGAGGATTAAGATAACTCAGTCCAAGTATAAAACTCCTTGTGTAGGATATTAGAAATTGAATGCGTTCTAGCGCTAAATAGAAGTCCAATAGATACACCAACCGAATGGGTATAAAAGGAGACCCTGGCACAGTTTGAAACAGAACAGCAGTAACTTTCAACGGAGCTACTACTACTATTTGTAGAAACAAAGAAAATCACCAACACCCAGAGAACAGTTAATATGCATAACTGGTGTTTACTACTACTACTGATACTCAGTCTACTTCAGCCAATTTTGACTGAACATAACGCTATTGATGGCAGACAGTGTTGCAGCCATTCTTCCCGTGCATCCCTTAAAGACGAAAGGCTTTCCTTCAATGGCAAATACCGATTGGACACGCCGATTTCCGAAAACCTACGTATAAATGCTCAACGCGAAATTCATCAAAATGGTCACCGCTCAGAAGTAAAAAATGCTGAACAAGCAGTAACGAGATTTTCAGGTGAGAGAGATTTAGAGCGTCATATCTTAGCACCTAACGACCAAAGTCGTAGTGCTAATGAAAGGCAGCTACAAAGAACGGCAAGGGAAGCAAGTAGAAATGTTCAAAGATTTTTTTTTCGCAAACAAAACCATCGGTACATGATACTAAATGATGCCCGTGACACGGATACATTTAACCGAATATCTTTAAAAGAGCGCGATATCCCGGAACATTTTGAGCCCAAGTTTGTTACACCTCAAGACACTTCTAGCACACGCCAACAAGTTGTACGAACGTCTATTATTAGAATCGGTCACCAAAATGAGCGCCTACCAGGAGAAAATATTCACAGACATTTTAAGACTTCCCGCTTTGCCGTGTTTGAAGCTAGAAATATTAATGAAAACCATGGCGATTCACTTAAGCGAAATATTCGCAAACGTGACCTGACCCAAGCGTCTGACAAAAATAAAGCCCAAGTTGCTCTTAGTCGCATGGAACAAAATATAAGATATAAACGAACTGACAATAGAGACCGTCATAGACATGCAAGAGATAATAGTCCCACAAGAACAATTAACATCGAACGTGACCTATCCCGACAAAGTTCCAATAGAATATTGGATAAGTACGTTGCATGCAGCCGTGGAGAGCGACATTCAAATGAAAGAGATGAATGCACAGAGATAAATCATCATGAAAGGTATACAAAAGATATAAGAATTATTAAAAGGGATTTAATAAACACCGTAAGGGAAAGATCTAATCCCGCTGAATGTCAAATACGCTTCTCTGTTGGAAAACACACTGAAGAAAGAAATTTATGTCCAAGAAATGAGCGAATAAACATCAGGAATGCTAATGCAAAAGATGTTCGCATACAAGATGCGAAGAAACTTACAGATACAGGCGTATACCGAAATTTAAAAAATAAACCAATGGACAGTATTAGCAAAAAAGCTGTTCCCAGCAAACAGCTTGTGCTCCAATCAGATGCAAGGATAGTTTTGGATGAACATGTTTCTCGCAGTCACGAACAACGAAACACCCATGTAAGAGATGAGAAATCAGACGTTAATAACGCCGAAAGATTTACAAGACACAACTTTAGAGAAAGGTCTATGTCACTGCGCCGAAACGTTAGTCAAAGAGATGCGAGGAGAGTTATGGATATACACATAAGCCGTAGTCGAGATATTAGAAATACAAGTGAAAATGATGGACCCATCGACTATAGGTACAATGAAAGGTTTCTAAAACATGTCACTCTGTCACAAGATGCAACAAGGATTACGGATGTACACACTCGCGGTCATAAAGAATTAAATGCAAACAAACAAGATAAGCGTACCGATGTCAGGGACGACGAAAGGTTTATAAGAAACAATATACCCGAAATAATTGTTTCTGTAGAAAAAGAAACACGCAAGTCAAATTCGAGAAGTACACTGGATAAACGCTTTGCTCGCAGCCATAAAGAACGATACACGACTGACCGAAATGTAATACTTAGTCTCAGGAATATTGCAAGATATTCAAGGGATAGTTCTAATGATAGAGCACTGCATTTGGAACGTGACGTACCCCAACAAAGTGTAAGAAAAGTTACAGACAGTCGCATCGTCCGCAGTCGAGTGGAACGAAACTCTAATGTAAGAGATGAGCGTACTAAAATTAAGAGTACTGACGGATATACCGATATAAGGAATAACCAACGGTACGCAAGAGATAACACTCGCAGAAGTGTTAATACTATCCAACGAGATGTTCATAAACAAGATGCAAGCAGATTTACAGATAAATATATCGGCCCTATTCGCGAAGAACGCAGAACAGTAGTAAGAGATGAGCGCGAAGACCTCCATAATAGACAAAGGAATTCGAGAAATACCATAACCGAAAGAAGTGCTTCTTTAGAACGAATCATAAGGCTGTCAGATACCAGCAGAGCTACAGATAGACTCATTGCTAGCAGTCGCGACGAACACAATACAAATGTAAGAGATGGGCAGACGGATATTCCACATATTCAACGGACTTCGTTGCCCAACTTTAACGAGAAAGCTGTTTCTACTCAACATGGCGTACGCAATTCGGATGAAAGGAGTATTACGAATAATCACATTGCCCGCAGTTGGGGAAAAGGTTACGCAATTGTACGAGAGGACCACATTATCCTCAGGAACGATGAAAGAAATTTAAGACGCATTACTGAAAGAGCTGTTTCCGTTGAAAGACGCGTACGCCAATTAGATACGAGTAGATACAGAGAAAGTCGCATTCGAGAAGAGAGTTACTCAAAAGTAAATCTTGAGCGCAGCGACATCCGAAATAACGAAAGGACTTCAAGAAGCAACGTTAGTGAAAGAACTGTTTTAGTCGAACGCGGCATACATCTGTTGGATAGGAATAACATTGACAAAACCAACGCTGACCGCTTCGAAATACGAAACAAGCGAGAAAAATTTGATCTTAGGAATACCAAAAGATATTCAAGGGATAACATTGGCGACAGATCAGTATTAATCGAACGAGAATTTCAAATTGATTCGGATTCGAGGAGGATTGTAGATGATCATGTTAGCTGTAGCCGTAATGAACGAAATACAGATGTAAGGGAAGAGCGTAGACGTATGGGTGACGAAAGACATTCAACAATTGCTCCTCGCGAAAGAACTATGTCAATGGATCGAAACTCAAACACCAGACCTAAAAGTCTCGTCAGGAATATTGATAAAAGGAATACCGAAAAGTATATAAGAGACAACATTGGCGAAAAAGCATATGCTGTAGACCGCGAACGAAGTACAAAGAGAATCGCGTATAGACACATCTCTCGAACTGATGAGGAACTGGACATAAATTTAAGAGATAAGCCCATCACAGAAAGAAGACAAATTCGTGACAGCACTCAACGAAGTGAATTGAATGTGGATTTCGCACGATCCAGGGCTCAACGCCACACGTCGCTTTTTAGAACCGCCTTCTTAAAAAGTAGTAAGAATCCTGTTGTAGGAATAACCCGAAATCATGATTCTCAAGGTCGTCGAACTGATGAAAACGTTCAGAAGTGGCGGTCTACTTCAGATTTATACCAGCAAATAAGTGATATCCACTTTGCCTACAGACATTCAAGGTATATTAACATGGATCGTGATCAATCACGACGAAATACAGAATCCACTTACGGGCGCAGCACTTTTGCTCCTACTAAGGCTTTTGTCTCTACTACTGAATCATCTGAAAATACAACTTCCACAGTTTGCCATTGGCAATATCTTTTCTACGCAATTCAAGGGATCTATATCTTTGGCGTTTTCCTGAAAATATTTAGGGAAAAGGATGCAAAGACTAGGTAAGTCCTTTAATATTAATATACATATCATGGATGATACACAATATGTATTCAAGTTGTTAATTTTTTTTTCTTTTACAGTTCTATGAGCTGGCTCACTAGAAGTGCTCAATACATTAAAGTGGATTAAACGAGAAATCAGTGTTAATGGATCATAATTCTGAAATTATTGGCACTCATATTTAAACTATTAATATATGTTATAAAATTATTAATACATGTTTATCTTTATCAATATGTAGATGTTGTTAAATAGAAGTTAATAAAATAAATGTTATCATATAATACATACTGTTTTATTTTATTTTTACAGCATTTGTAAGACATTCCTCTATATACTTTCTACTAAAAGCTGCTTTAGGGCTAAATATACATAGAAAAAATACTAATACAGAGACAATGGATCACAATCACAAACTTTGCAATCATTATCAATAAATCAAATTTGTAATTAAATGTGTTGATACTCAAATTATTAATAAACATTTATTTTTATCACTATGCAGATGTTATGTAGAATTTAGTAAAATAAGTATTCTCATAACATAACATCTAAAACATTTCACTATTTTACTTTCTAGTGAAAAGCTGAATTTCAAAAAGGGTAAAATAATTTGTTGCAATTGCTATATGCAAAAATAAAAGACAAAAAGTTACATTTATTGATTTATTCTTAAAATTTAAGTTTTAAAGTAAAACAAAACTTTAATTTACTTAAAAATCTATTGTATGTTTCTGTACTCTTCATACATTTGTGAAATTATTCTTTTCATTTCATAATTCCCAGGTACCTAAAGCAAAATTAGTGTTTTTTTAATAAACATAAGTGTACCAAGTTATATGGGATATAATTTTGATCAAACATGACTCACATTCTACTAATTTAAAAATCCATTGTATCATTTTTTTTCTTCTGTTGTCCTTCATACCATGCCTTTGAAATCATTCTTTTCATGTCATCATCACCAGTTTCATACCTGAAGAAATAATGAAGGATGAAATTAATGGCCTAACTATTGATCAATTAACAACACAATAAAACTGTTACCTTCGACAGTTTTTTTTAAATACTTCATAATGTTATAAAGGCACATTCCACCAAAAAATGCATTTTAATTCTAAAGAAAAGACTATTACATGCATATAAATAACTGTAACTGCGTTCTTTGTAAATTTAACACTACTATGATTTGCCTTAATAGTGAACCATGATGTCAGAACACAAGCCATTTAATGCAATGGAGGTGATGTAATAATTTTAACTACAGATAAAAAAGTGAAGTGAAATGAGATAAAAGATCGAATCACAGATACTCTACACACAAATTGAAATATACATTGTATATTTACAACAATTGTACAACTTACATGTTCTTCATAAGGCTCATAATTGATTCTTGTGGATCTTTCTTATCCATGTCTTCCGTTTTGAACTTCATATTGCGCTGGTCCTCAAATTTTTTTTCCAGCTCTGTCATGTGTGACCATTTGAAATTGGCATGACCCTTTGCTAAGAATATAACCACCATATCTGTAACAAAAGAATTACAAAGTAATTATTTCAACAGGAACCATAAAATTGGGATATACAAATTTAATGGTGGCAGGTTGTGTTTCTAATTTTAGTTTTCGTGCACTATAACAATGTGGTCATAAAATTATTAAGCTTGCAACAACTATTCAGCTACTATTAGTTATTTAGACTATTCAGCTACTTTTATCCTAGTCAGCTGAATACTGAATAATTGAATACTATTTGGTTGAATATTTAAGATTTTTTATCAGGTAATTAATCAGATTAGTACTATAATTTAGCTACATATTGAATTTACTTTATAATAGAACTTTACTCTTTATTAATATACTTCACTAAATTTTCATTAATACAATTTACATACACAAGTTTTTAGGATCATTGAGCTTTTGTTAAACTTTTCTTTTAACATTGGTGTGGGAGGAAAGTAACTTCAATTGACAATGAGGCGAGAGACAGAGCTATGGAAGTCAATACAAATGTTTGGCTATCAGAAAGCCTACAGAATATTTAGTATTTAACATACCTATACCTGAAGTTAATATTTTTTTAAATTCTAAGTAATGAAGTAGAGTGATAGCCTAGTGGTAAAGAATCTCGACCCTGCTTTGATGGGTTGAGGTTCAAATCCTGGCCTAAACCGTCTCATTGCTGAGAGGAGACCCATGCTCAGTAGTGGGACAATTTTGGATTGATGATGAAGTAATATCCAATTACAATTAAAACAAGCAGTATAATTCAATATAATAAATACTGATAAAACTTCTACCCCACAAACCAGAAATTTGTTTTATGAAGTATCTTCAAAAAAAATTACACTGCTGTTAAAATCCATTTTAGACTAAATATAGAGCCATCTAATTTTGCTCTTAAAAGCAGTAGAAAAATACCTGTCTTTTGTTTCCAGTGGCATTCTTCAACATTAATGGAATCTAAAAGTTTATTGATAACAAGTAAATAGTCCTTGTTATCTAAATTCTCCACATGCAGTTCCATAGAGCGTTCTGTCAGTTTGCAGTACACCTGCTCTTTGGGCAGGTTCTGAACATCCTTCAGAGTAACAAACACCTTGATATATTTGTCAGATTGATCCCAACCTGGAAAAATTGAACACAAGTATAGGGTACACGAGTTCTTTAAATATGTTATATGCAGCATTTAAAATAAAATTGCTGTATTGTGTAAATTGACAATATAACTTTGACACATTTCCCATTGCTCTATGACACATTTAAATGTGGACCCACATACACGTGTCATGAAAAACAATAGTTTTATGATTCAAGCTTGCTTGTAGTATCACCACAGCAGCACTCTTTTCAGCTGTAAGAATACAAATGTTTGACTAAAAAAACATTTTAATGTTGTAGATTGGGTTATTTCTTAGTGATGCATCCTCGATATGATATGCAATACTCAATATTGATTTATCATTGAGCTATTCAGTAGTTGAAAATAACCTGTCTAAAATAAGATTATTTTAGGGCAGAAAACCAGGGTGGTACTTGGTCACTTATATGTGGTCATAGCCACTAACGGATGCTTGAACAGATATCAGATATATTTTGAACACTCCAGTGAGCGGTTGAATGTATCTTTTAAAATATTTTCCTTCTTTTAAGAAAAAAATGTGAGGTTCCAGTCCAATATATGAATAAGTACAAAAAGCCACTATAAACACTGTTATGACCACATAATCTGGAGATGGACTGCCTCAGTCTTCTATAGTATAAAAACAGTAAATTTCAACAATTTATAGCAGTGGGTCGCTGGATAAAGTGCAACCTGGAAGGGGGTGAAACTAGTACATAAATTATCGATGAAAAAAATAGAAAAAAAAATGCATTTTTTTGTGCAAAACATGCAATTTTTGTGCTGTTTATATCAATTTGTGCCTATTACTATAACTTTTTATAAGTTATTATTATTTTTTATCATATTAGCCTAATAAATAAAAAAATCTAGACTCTTAGCCAAAATAACATGTTAAATACACATTTTTAAAGTTGACAACTGATTACGGTCACTGTGCAGGTAAGAGACCCTTTTTACACCCATTGTTGTCGCCAGGCTTTTCCTATTATTTAGCCAATAGAGATAAAGGATCAGGGAGGGGATCATAATAGTCTTACTTACATAACCAACCCATCGCTTCAGTATTTACGTTGCTACTACTACCGTTTGTTACTGTGAATTTAATTGTTACATTACACTGTTTTATTTTTGTTTTGATATTGACTTTTTGTTATGTTTTGAACTGTTATTTGTTGTATTGAAATGCCACGTTTGACTGGGTTTTATCCGCAAGAAATTGCTGATATCTATTATTATATATTATGGTATGTCTCGTGGACGATCGCCCGTTCTGTGTACATAACTGTGTTTCTGAGAAGACTTACGCCGTCAGCACAGAACTTTCAAGAAGTTCATCGTATGTTGGCAAACATAAGACTTGCATTAACACGAGATCAGAGAGAGCAGCAAGCTGTAATTATGACTATTCTGTTGAAGCAGCTGTTCTGATTGATATTTGCTGATCCCACAACCAGCATAAGACGCCTAGCCTTGCGACACGGAATTTCTAAAGCATCTGTATGGAAAATTTTGAAAAAAGAGGGATTACATCCATACCACACAGTCCAGCATTTAGATGAAAACG
>DWKW01002755.1:0-10691 GCA_018250115.1 Doberes anticus
TACAGCTTAAAAACATCGATTAAATTCGAGAAATTGGATTCCGTGAAATTAACACGGTTGGAGCAAATTGATTAAGACGTTTGTGTCCGCACCTGCCGTTACGAGTATTTTGGCCAGTCATACTTAGTAAAAAAGTGATTACCCCCTTTTTCAACAGTTATTTTGTTCTGATTCGTTGCTGTGATAGGAGTTAAATAGAACTAACGCTTTTCTAGCTGTCACAACATTGAAGTAGCAATTATTTCGCTAGGCACGATGAAGGTAAAGTGTGCAATGAAAAGGTCTATGTCTCCAACTTAAGTAGTCATGTCGAAGTTTGAAGGTTGAAGGACCAAATTGGATATTGACATTAAATTGTATTGAGTAAAAAAATATAATTATATTGCAAATATGTTGCAAAATAAGGTTTAAATGTTTGATAGGTATTCAGTTTACCCGCTGTGATCGTGAAGTGAGGTGTGCCCGTAACTAATTCCATATTGACCCACATGCGATGTTCACATAAATTCTTTAGATTATCTACGCTAAAAGTGTTATGTAATCCATGGAGTACGCTAATAGTATAAATGGACAGATTATGTAAAACTGAGCCAGCAAAAAGTTTGTGATAGGCCATGAATGTAGTATTTAAATCACCTAACAATTTCTAGTTTTATAAATGGCGCTTTCATCACTCTTAGTTTCATTTTATTTTACTTTTAAAGTTGTATGTTTATCAAATTGCTCACTGTTTCGAGATAAAACGGAAATTACGAACTTTGAATTCAGTTAGGGGATTAAATGTTTTATAGTCAGCTTTATGACCTGACCTACACCGTTAAGTCGGAACTAGCCCGCCACAGGCGGAAAACATATATCATCAATCCATTATTGTCCCACTGCCGGGTCTTGTGATGAGAGAGCTTAGGCCATAGTCCACCATGTTGGCCAAGTGCGGATTGGCGGATTTCACATTTCTTTGCGATCATTACGGAGAATTTTCAGGCATGTTGGTTTCCTCACGATGTTTTCCTTCACCGTTAAAGCGATTGATAATTATTACGCACATAATTTCAAATAGACAATATTTCGAAATAGAGGTGCGTGCCGGGATTTGAACCTCGACCCACCGAAGCGGGGTCGATATGTTTAATCACTGGACTATCACTCACTCAAATGAACGTTACTTTTTTATGTCGTCATCAACCCATTATTGTCCCGCTGCTGGGCACGAGTCTTCTCTCAGAGATGAGAGAGTTTAGGCCATAGTCCACCACGCTGGCCAAGTGCGGATTGGCGAACCTTTTTTATGTATATAGAAGATATGTGTTTATAAATTGAGTAAGCAGCTAAAATATGAATACAATTCATTGAGTCTTTCCTCTCGCTCGCGTCCGGCTGCGGTTTTAGCGACATTCCTGATGCGTGAATAGCAGATATTTGCCATGACGAAACACTGACTAATTCGTTACCCAATCGTGATTTGTTCTGCTATTGATTTCAACGCCACAAATTATAAAAATCTGTTTCATGCAAATATTTGACATCAAGGATGACAATCTACGTGTCATATAGAGGATAGGGTATCAAATAGAGGATTTTAAGAAATCGTAAAGATTTTTTTATCATTATTGTAAAGGAGTGATAAACGTACGTGTAGGCCATCTGATGCTGAGTAGCTATTGCAGCCCACCGTCATCCTCGTGGATGCTTGGATCCTGAGGAGTAAGTTGAATGCTTTCCAGTGTATTCTGCCTAACTAAACCTTTCAAACCCAAATACTGCAGTGTCCTCACTGCTGCTTGATGGCAGAAAGAAGTGCTGCGGCGGTGCCGCCGCAGGCGAGCCTCCGACATGACACTCTACCACTAACTTGCGAATACAATGTGAATATATTCATTTAAATGTCGTAAATATTGGAAGTGGAAATTCATTCACCCAAAATGATATAAGTTACCACGCAGTCTTAATTTTTTCTTATTTTTTGCGTTAATATGTATTGATTTTTTTATTATTTTCCAAATGTTGTGTTTTAAAACACTTTTACATCCTTTATTCAATCAAGTGAATCAGTTTTCGTAACTTTCTCTGCAAGTACGGTACGGTTATAAAAATTCAGACGCTCTTTTTCGGAATTTGTCGTTTTCTCTTCTCGCTTCTACCGAGCCTGCAGAACGTGTTTCGTATTTAGACAAAGCAACCGTAAACACCTCTTTTACATACAAACGTCTTGAGCCGAGAGTGAAATCGCTTAAACTAAGTGCTAATGTAGTACTGAGTTATGTGAAGGCACGAAACATGCGTAACTCATTCATATCTTATGACCACACAGTGATCAGTGCGACCACCACGCAGAAGCTGAATTTTCGTAATTAAGGAGTTTTATACGTATCAGAAATAGTATTAGGGGTATTTCCGTTATGTTTTATTTATTTAACAAACCAAGAATTCAAATTAAGAACAAACATAATGGCAGTTATGTGAAGGCACGAATCATTTGTTCATTTACTGACCACAATTTAATAAAATCTTAATTAAACTACTTGTAATGGAGTTTCATACGCATCTGACATATTACCATAGGTTTCGGGATGCCGTACTTCTTAGTTTATTTTACAAACTTAGATTTCAAATTAAGAACGAACATAATGGCACACGTAAAGCCGCCGATTATTATAATCGTTTTCAGTTTCCGACACCGAAGTAGTGGGTTGATAAATTAATGGAATTATAGTACATAAAATAAATAGGTGCTTACAAATATTTCGAAGAATTATGATTGGTAATTTGTTTTATGATTTATTGTAGGCGACGACGCCACGATTTTTGATAGTCGTGGGTCGCTCATTGTCATATTAGTTTGGTTTGTTGATACCTTAGTAGGTTACTACGTATACTTAATATGTTAGTATTTTATGTTTTGTTATGGAACAGGATCTTGTAGAATTATTACTAAATACTTTTATGTACAACCTAACCTTACTATGGTATGGTGACTATTGATAAGAATTTCAATGAGCTATATGAGAATTTAGATTGTAGAGATGACGTACATATACATATATATTTCTATAAAAGTGAAATACCACTAACTGACTTATCACGAAGTCTCAAAAGTTACTTGACCGTTAAGTTTTAATTAAACAAGTAGGTAGATAGTTTGTGGGAAGTAGACGTCAGTTAAAAAAGGATTTTGCGACGACCGAATTAAAGGGATATAAAGGCGGTTGTAAGTTTATATGAGAATCCTGCGTTTTTTTCTGTTGAAAGCATAAAATTTGGTATAAGATAGACAATTCGCTTAACGTAAATACCGTAATAGATATTTTTTAAAAGTATTTATTAAGATAGTCTGAAAAGAATTAAGCGCCGGTGTAACCATATTGTACAGCTATTACAATATATAATATAATATTAGGTATAATTTTATCCATACCTTATATTATAACTTGCGTAACACATTACTATCATAATAAGGCGATTAAAAATTTAGGTATTTAATAACGGGAATTAGACATCACCTAGTATTTTATTAGATTAATGAAACATAAAACAAAATTAGACAAATAATACGTCGATTTCACGTAAGATCCGGTTTTGTGAGTTCCAGTCCATGCTCAAAGATGCAATAAAAACAAAATAACATCATATTGGGTTTTTTTAACTCGAAAATCTTTGACCTACAGTATTATAAATTTAAGGCAGTCGGGGTACTATATGAAGTTCACGTATTTTTAAACTAGTAATTGTGATCTCTGCTTAAAAATTTCTCAATTCAATAAATATTATCATTTTGATCTTAACCTTTACGTAGGTTTGCATAGTTTTACAGCAATCGATTTGATCCCTATTTAGAGCACCCTGACCTTAATGTAACCATTTGTATTTGCCAAATTATTGATGACACGCACAAAATATGTGTAAACAATAATTTTGAAAAATTCGAAGTGCGTGCCGGTATTTGATCCCACAGCCACGTCAGAGGGAGGTCGAGTTTCTTATCACATTTATACTTATAGTCACATTGAAATCATTACATAAGTATAAATAGACGGGCAATTAAGAATCTTTTTACGACTAGTTACACGCAAATATTAAACCCGTAAAGTGCCTATTAATTGACCATTGTCAAATCGCGATAAAAATATTGATACATCGCGCACGGAAGACACGCGTAATGGATACATCAAGCATAAAGACTCGTTGCAACGCATTGCACATTATGTACTCAATTCCGAAGGTAACAACGATTTGTAGACGACTGTGGCCGTAAAAAGTACGTTAGCATGATAATTGACACTTTAACGCAATGCCGATTCTTCGCTCTTCGTCCGAGTCTTCGCTTAAAGACATACATTTTTGAGAACGTATACAACGTAGACAACGTTCCGATTTCCACTTTTTTATTTTTTATTTATATGTTAACAGAATAGCACACGAGCGTGCATGCGAATTGGTGTTAAGTGGTCACTGTAGCCCATGGACATCCACAACAAACCTCAACCAGGACAGAAGTGCTGGGGTCGTATATGGATCCGTTGCTATTCCTGAGGAGAAAATGGAATTGTGGATACAAAAAAAATATATAGGTGTTACAAAAAAATATTATTACCTTTGTATCCCTGCAATACAAAATAACTTAAAACTAAAAACTGCATCTACATCCTTGAACATTTTTATAAATAAAAGATTTTGGACTTATTAATTTAAAATTCAAAATATCAGTCATCGTCAATCGTTAATTGCATAGTAACATTTGTCAATCAAGAAATTATTAACCTTTTTTTATTCCTGTCCAGTGTCTTCTGCCTAACTACACCTTTCAAACAGAAACACAGCAGTTCCCACACTTGCTTTACGCCAGAAATAGTCGGTGAGATGGAGCCACCGTAGACGACATAAAACTCAACGACTATCATCTATTTTGGACTAAGATGTCTTAAAGCTTACATGCAATGCCTTATATGCTTGTTGGGTGCTGAGGTTGTCTTTGCAAAGAAATTGACAAATGGATACAATGACTCTTTCAATTGTCATGATTGATCGGTGGGAACCTTGGTTCAAAATTATAGGTCTCCCTAGATTAACGTATTGTCGGTGGAATTACGTATTTGTGCGCCGTCATCATTTTCGCATTTCGTTTGTGGAGATCTGCGACATAACAAACGGTTGCGATATAATTTTCCATCGTAAAGGTCGTTAGGTTGATGCGATTTTAACTGGTCGAGCTTTTGGGAAATTTTGTATCGAAAGTTCACATGTAGGTATACTTCGCTTGTTTTTGCAATGCATCGATACTTAACCGCTTTCGTGCTAAGTTTATTTGCAGGATAGTAGAATGTTTTCTCCCGTTTGCTTTTATTTAAAAGAAATGTTTTATTTCCTACAAATTCAACTTCGTTTATATTTTTTATACTACGACGTAATGTATGGCATAGTGGTCAATATGCCGGTCGCCATTGAGGGGGTTCGGTTCGCAGAGAAGCAAAATAAAATATATTAAAAATGTTTCTTTTTTGGTCTGGGCGTTTGTGTTCTTAACTATTATATCCTTCATATCTATCTTTCTTCTATCATATCCTATCTATCCTTGTTTGTATCCATGGCACCCGCCACACAAGAAATCATAGCCTGGGGCTATAAGTGTAATTTTTTTATTGTATGTAATGACGTAGCAAACGAGCATACAGGCCATCAGTAATGCTTCCACGTACAACGTCAAATAATAAATAAATAACGTTTCACACTCATAGCCCCACAGTAGGATTTAACCTGTGTCGTTGGAGCCATGGACACACGTAGAAACAAGCACACAAACACCCAGACCGGGTATAGAAATCTAAATTCATCATTCAAATTTCTGCCCCTCTGGGAATGGAACCCGTCCTTCGAACGGCTGACCGCATGTCGACCACGGCTCCAAATGGGTCGTCAGATAGTACTTCTGTATCCTATTTGAAGTTGGATGTGGATATCCATGGACTGCAGTGACAACTTAACATCAGGTGGCCTGCACAGTCGTTTGCTATTCCGTTACAATAAAAAAAAAACGCACCGTGTGTTATCAGTAGCTGTTGCACAATGCTAATAAAAACTGTCGGAACCGTTAGCAGTTATCGGATTTACACTTTCCGTTGTTCACTGTAATGTGCTCGTACAACGCCGTGCATGACACGCTCCACTTTGTTACTCGCTGCTCTTTCGTGACTTATTACTTGAGAGTATTATGGAGGTGTGTTAAGCAAACGAGTATGCAGGCCGCCTGATGTTGAGTGGTCACTGCAGCCCATGGACATCCACATCAAACCTAGAGTAGGACGGAAGTCTTCTCTGAAGTTGTTTATGGATGCGTTGCTACTTCAGAGGACTAAGTTGTAATGCCTCCTGTCCAGTATCTTCTGCTTGCTTTACGGCACAAATAGGTGAAGCGGTGGTTCCTTCGCAGGCGAGCCTTCGACATAAGACTCTACCACCGTCAAAAATTATGTGTAATGTTTGTAATACTGTGTGCAATGTTTATTTGCTGGACATTTACGAGGATTTGTATATTCGTGAGGTGAGGCAGAATACACGGGACAGGAGGCATTCCGACTTAGTCCTTCGATCACGAGCGCCCCGGGCAAGATTTGAATCTTGGGTCCCACAGAATAAGTTATTCTCCGAATATCTTAATGTGAGGTCAGCGCTACTTAAAGGTTTACCGCCCTGGAAATAAAGCATTCACATATGACCTTAGATAGGGCTTCTGAACTAGGTTGAATGTGGAAGTACATGGGCAGTAGTGACCACTTTACATCAGGTGTCGTGCATGCTCGTTTGCGGCTGATATTAAAAAGAAATTGTTCTGTCTGTACATAATTCGAATATCTATAATTAATCATATATCTATAGTTAGTTTATTATTTGTCTATAGTAACTATTGTCTTATTAATGGTCATGTCAATTTGTCATTGAAAACGTAATTAATCGTAAAATATGTTTCAGTTACTACTAAGAGGTCTTGGACGTTTTTTGTGTAATGATTAATATTGTTGCTAGGGTCACGCATTACAGCCTTTACAGAATAAACCAAAAACAACTTCGCTAAGAATGTACGGATGCAGAAAGCCATTCCTAAAGAAGAAAGCTTTGCTACTGTAAGCTTGAGCTACGTGACCACGGTCAAAGCTCTACGCGAATCCGGTTCTTCCGGTAACTTTTCATAATGCAACACTACGAGCATGTCGTGAGCCGCGTGCGTGCGGTCGTTGTCTTTACGATCATCTCATACATATTTCATGACATCAACACCATGTCATTGTTTTGAAACCTACAAAAAATTCCTAACCGGTTACTTTTCCCATTAAACTTTTGATACATCTGCCTTAAGACTGGTCGATTGCGAATATGACTATTGACTTTGGTTACAAATATATAAGATAATTCTTGTTACTTCGTCCGTGTGGCTTTAGAATTCATCCAATGTGTTATCTATGACGCCTTATCGTTGTTTTGTAAATTCCTAACCGGTTACTTATATGTATCTCATTAAACTTGTAATACATCTGCACCTTATTAAAACTTACGACTAGTCGACTACGAGTATGACTCGTGATTTCCATGGTCACAAAAATACTACATAGTGCTTGTGCTTTACTCTGCGTGGTTTTAGAATTTTAAGAATTATATTTCGTTATTATATAAAACGTTTTTGGTCTATTATAGTTGACCTGTAATTGAAAGGGAATATATGTATTATGTTAATTTATGGGGTAAACAGTTTTATTTTTCATCTTAAAAGAATATCAAACGAGCATGCAGACCACCTGATGTTAAGTGGTCACGAACGACGAGTGGACGTGACAGTGGACGAATCTCCTATCTGAGGTCGTATGTGGATGCGTTGCTATTCATGAGGACTAAGTTGGAATGCCTCTTGTCCGGTGTCCTTTGCCTAACCACACCCTTCAAACCGAAAAACAGCAGTTCTCACACTGCTGCTTTACTGCAGAAATACGTGTAGCGGTGGTGCCGCCGCAGGCGAGCTTTTGACATAAGACTCTGCCACCATCATATCAAGTATTATATGTAGTAATCCAAGCTTTTATGCAAGTGTGCTTAGTTTCACCCATATCCGTTCAACGTCTAAACGTCTTCACCAACATTCACTATATCACTATATTATTGATAAATTATTAATACGATAAATGTAGTAATATTAATAGAATAGTATTACACCTAAGTTGTAACATAGTTGCAGCAGAATTGTTGGTACACATAGTACGTTCGTGTTTTAGTGGCTTTATCTTTGCGGTTGGTAACTTTGATAGATATCTACTCTATGAAATTAACCGCAAATGTAAGTTAAACTAGAAACATGATGGTAGAGTCTCACGTTGAAGGCTCGCCTCCGGCACCACCGCTGCTTCCATTTCCGCCGTAAAGCAGCAGTGCCATAACTGCTGTGTTTCGGTTTGAAGGGTATGGTAAGGCAGAAGACACTGGACAGGAGGCAATCGAACTTAGTACTCAGGAGTAGCAAAAAAAGAATGCAACATAAGGCTATAGGTTGACTTCGTGTGCACAGTTTTAATTTCGACTAGATGCCTCGATTCCTTTCCAAAAAAAGGGCCGTGCCGACGGACAAACTTATAATGGACCTACTGTGTATACGAGGTTTTAGTATATAAGGAACCCCAAAAACAATTTGGGATTGCCATCTGCGCATTTTCTTTGTTCTGTTTTAAGAAAAATCTGTGCGATTGAGGTATGTATAAGGTACAATGAAAGGGTCGACGGCTGGTCATCGACCGTTCGTCGCCGGCCGCATACCGTCCCGGTAAAAATAGACCGGTACTACCTGCCATCGCACACATTCCTGATGTTGCAGCTTTGCATGCAATTCTGCTCGCATCGAAATCTTACGGCTTCATCACAGCGTTTAAAGCTGAAACAATCCTGTTTAAAAACTTTAAACGAAGTAATCTACATTCGTTTAATGATAATACCACGCAGAGTGATCATATGCGTTAAGTTGTGATGTATTTAAATACATCGACCCATATTGTGGGTAACGTGCCGGTCTGCTATTCAGACGGTTTTGGGTTCGATTCCCAACGATTTCTTTTCTGGTCTGGGTATATGTATGTGTTCTTGTCTATATGTGCCCATGGTAACCACGTCGGGGAATCCTAATGTGAGGCTATGAGTGTGAAGTATTTTTATTATGTATTTATTTTTATGAAATATGAACAGAATAGTAGACGAGCATGCAGACCACCTGATTACTACAGCCTTTCACATCAAACCTCAACTGAGACGGAAGTTTTATCTGAGTTCGTATACGTTGCTATTTCAAAAGGACTAAGTTGGAATGGCTCCTGTCCAGTGTCTTCTGCTTAACTATACAACATAAGAATGTATGACCATTGAGGTCCTTGTTACTGTTTTATGACGTTACATGAAAGTTATTTTAAAGTACACATTAACGTAGTAACGAAATTATCACTTAAAAGTATTTTACGGTGAATTTGTGAACCTAACACATACGAGTTTTGAAAAACCTAATCGAATTTCGTATCGTTTCAGACCTGCAGAGCCCCTAGCGAAAACGACAACAAAAAATTTGTCAAAGAAATTCGAATTCGTAAACTATCAAAACTCGTAAATGGACTACAGAGTTGTGTGCATCTCTGGAGTTGTTTTAAATCGGCAACCTTACCCTCAAATCGAATCATTTATATTTACCAAACCTAAATATGGAAACAGCTTTTGTTTGCAATCTTATTTTTAAATCGTTTCTGTATAGAGTGAAGGCACGAGAAATCCTTCAAACATATTAAACGTTAAACGAGGCGCTAATTCGGCGATCACGCTTGTGTGTAGCGAACGTAACTATATGAAGGACATCGACGTTGTAGAGATAATCTGGCGTGTGCTAGAATTTTGATTATAGCTACGTACTTACTATGCTTACAACACTGATGCATGACAACTGTGTTGAAACTATTCAGTATTTGGGACAAAACTAAAATACAGTAAGAAAGGCATTAATAGCAATGGAAAGGCAAAAAGGGAGACAGTTAGAGGGCTTATACACTGAGCGGCGCGGTGATATTTTTTTAAAATTTTAGATTCATCATCATCAACCCATTATCGTCCCACTGCTGGGCACCGGTCTTCTCTCAGAGATGAGAGAGTATTTTAGATTAAATTAAAGAATTATATGTAGTTAGGTTTAGGCACTAACCACCCACTGTGGTTGACGTGCCTTGAGCTTCCTGAGCTCAGGATTAACTACTTTATTAAAATGTGGTCAGGATACAGGCGGGGGTACTCACCCTTATACTACTGAGGCCCGGCAAGTATCACTAAATTTAGAAATTGTTACTTATAATAGTTTCTAAATTATGTGCGTATTAGAAATTAATTATGACTCACGGTGAAGGAAAACATAGCGTGGAAAAATGCATACCTGATAGGTATCCAAAATGTGAAGTCCGCTAATCCGCACTTAGCCAGCATGGTTGACTATGGCCTAAAGGGTCTTATGTCTGAGAGGAGAACTCAGCAGTGGGGCAATAATGGTTTGATGATGATAGGTGATGGAAACAAGTAATAAAAGGTATTCAGCGTAACAAGAATTATCTCTCTGGTAAGAAGCTATCATTTATGATCCCATTATAGTGAAACAACTACTGCACGCACAGGTGTCCTCTCAGAGATGAGACGGT
>DWKW01002756.1:0-10690 GCA_018250115.1 Doberes anticus
GTCTGAGTGTTTGTGCTTGTTTCTGTGTGTGTCCGTGGCAACCAAGACACCTGTTAAATCCTACTGTGGGTCTATGAGTGTAAAACATTATTAAATAGGTCACTGTAGCCCTAGACCTTCAAACCTCAAATAGAGCAGTAATGATATCAGAAGCCGAATGAGAATGCGATGCTACTCCTCGCTATTTTCGAATATCGCCTGTCTCAAAAAAGTCAGCCTACCCACTCACATAAAACCGAAACACAGCACTACTGCTTTAAGATAGAAATAGATGCAGCCGGAAATGGGCCTTAGACCTACCTATGACTTACAAACCTATCATCTGCACAAACGACATCGAATATAATCAAAATGTCAACTCTATCTACTACTTTATTTATTTCATTTGGTAGAGATAAGGAGGCTTTATCGTTATACAAGTAAGGTTTAAATTTCTCTAATAAGGCGTCTTGTCTCTCAATTGGTACGGGGTAATAAATGCGGTGTACAACTTTGAATTTCAGAGATTAAGCTAATATATTCTGACGTAGCATGACTCACGAAACTGAATGCGGAGCTCATTTCAGAGCACTCAGACACTAAAATCGAGCACTGAATCAGATGACAAAGAAATAATATAGCCCAAACAAGCTAAATCGATGAATTACCCAGGCCTCTATCGTTTGTATCTTTCCATTATATGCTCTTTCTAACCGTGAGGATATTTTTTTCTTAATTTTACACAACAATTAGCTCATACAACATTAGACACAATTAATAGTAGGCGCATTTCTCGTAAGGGGTAAAAGGCGATCAACGAAATGCCAATGTTGTACTTTGTTTATCAGATAAGCCATAGCTCAAGTTTTAATGCCAAGGAAAATATTTTGTTTTTAAATTAATTTTGAACTTGTCCTTCATGCTGCATGATTTGAATGATTATTATTTACAATATTTACTAGTTCCAGCGTGCCAACTGTTCTAATGAGTTCCGAACACTAAACGCGTGGCGGCGACCGCGTCTACCGCATTCTGCGAGCGTTTGTTTGAAACTATGTACACGATTACATAGAAATTTTCGTTTTGGTATCCCATACAAGCAGGCCGGCACAAGGCGAGTTCACGCGTATCTCGGAAACCGGCCCCTCGTTTTGAGTGGCCCCGCGGTTTAATTAATATTTAATTATCTTTAGATTGTATTATTATTTAATTTTCATATTATAAAAAATATATAATAGGTAACAGTATATGGAAATAAATAATTCCTCGGTGAAAAGTTTACGTATAGGAGTTGAATATGTACTCAGACCCCGCAAAATTTTTGAACCCGGCCCCGCAAAAGGTCACGCCGGCCCTGCATACAAGACACGTACACCAATCCTAGTTTTATCGCGCTACAAGGATATAGATAATACATTTCAAAAACGTATAAAAGTCCATGTCATTCCGAGACACTAACTTAAATTTGAATAACATATTGACAGTCACATCGCTAACCAATCTACAAGATTATAATAAAAATGTTATTCAATTCGATTCTTGTATCAACATTGTTTTCACGAGAAAGAGTAATAAACATGATAAAGATTTTTTTACTCGTATGTATGCTGGTAGATATGCATGTTACAGTAAGCAGTAGAGTATGTTTTATAGTCATATAATGATATATATAATATAAAATTACGTTTTACGTTTCACACTTAAAGCCCCACAGTAGGATTAACCCTGTGTCGTGGGTGACACGGACACACACAGAAACAAGCACACAAACGCCCAGACCAGGTTCAGAAATATAAATTCATTCTGCCCCGCTGGGCATCGAACCCAGGACTTCGAACTTCGAACGGCAGACCGGAACGTTGACCACGACGCCATACGGGTCGTCAGATGTTATTGTAAATGTTAGCTTAAAAGGTAATATTCATTTGTATATTAATAATCAAGCCGGATAACATTTCGTACTTTTATGTCCAGGTTTTAATACGAATATACAAGGTATCTGACGTGTAACTAATGAAATGGTTGCAACCTTTTATGGCGGTTGTCTCATATTGAAGGCTCTCTTGCGGTTATGCCGCAGCTGTCCCTATCATTGCCGTACTCAATTGCCGTAGCTAATTTGCTGTTCCTATTGGAATGCTATCGTTATCGTTCGTTATATATCGTTACTCAAACTATAATGGACAGGAGACGTTCTACCTTATTCCTCAAGAGTAGCAACGCGTCCATTTATAATCTCAGATATGATTCAGGTCCTATTTGCTCTTAGGTGTAGACGGACATGGGCTGCGGTGACCTTGACGTCAGGTATTCATACTCGTTTGATACTACTTTGTCATGAAATACCCTTGCACATCCCGTCAGATTTCACATACGCAGGACCAAAATATCCGAGGCATAAGGCATTTGCCACTCACAAGAACTATGTTAAGACACCTTATATTTAATGGAGTCATCTATATTCACACTACAGACCGTAATACAGCAGTGCGAGTACTTATCTTATTATTAATACTCTTATCGACTCGACGTATTTTATATATTCTAAAAGATAAACAGATTAATTATTCGGAGAAAATAAATACACTAATGAAATGGATAATATCATTGTAACAATGTCGTTTGTATATGTATTCGGTATATTCTTCCTCACATTTTATCTTATACTTTAGTTATACTTACTCATTGATTGATTATTGAATGTTTTTGGCAGCAATAATAATTACTTTAACACATACATAAGACACACATTCATAGATAAACATATTACACGAGTGTAGAGTAGTACTTAATATGTACCAAAATTCTTCTTTCCCAGGATTTCAAACGCCGCGAGCTATATCACGGTTTATAGAAACAACATGGACCCAAACTCCGGTACTGTCTTTCACTGGCTGTAAGTACTATGCTATTTATTATCTCGTTACATTTATTATTTTATATTTATTGTTTAGTTATAAACAAGTAAGCAGGCCACCTGATGTTAAGTAGTCACTGCAGCCCATTGACAACCAAATCCAATATCAAATTGTATCGAAATCAAATATTATTTAAGTCATATGTTGTTCTTCCTGTGAACTAAGTTGAAAGGCCTCCTTTAGTCCACTTAGCCATACTCTTCAAATCGAAACACAGTAAAACGAGCACTGTTGCTTTATGGTACAATAGGTGCGGGTCTACTTCTATCATGGCGATGGTGGTAGAGTCTTATGTCGAAGGCTCGACTGCGGTGGTACCACCGCTACACCTATTTCAGCCGTAAGGCAGTAGTGTGGGAACAACTGTGTTTCGGTTTGAAGGGTGTAGGCAGAAGACATTAGACAGGAGGCATTCCAACTTAGTCCTCTGGAATAGCAACACATCCTCTTACTACATTGGGTAGGACTTCCATCCTACTTGAGGTTCGTTGTGGATGTCCACGGACTGCAGTGCACACTTAACATCAGGTAGCCTGAATGCTCGTTTGCTACTCCGTTTGAATAAAAAAAAATATCATGCCTAAATTTTTGCATACCGTAATGGTAAAAGCGAGTTGCAGAGCAATATTCTAAAAATAGTTATTCATGTTCGTTTCTAAATTATGTGCGTTAAAAAAAATTAAAATAGCTTTAACGATGAAGGAAAATATCATGAGGAAACCCGCGTGCTTGAGAGTTCTCTATCATCAACATAACAATAACCATTGTTGTTCTACTGCTGGGCATCGGTCTCCTCTCATAGATGAGTGTTTAGCCCATAGTCCACCACGCTTGCTAATTGAGGTTTAGCGGACTTCACATGACTTTGAGAACATTTTGGACAACTCTTAGGCATGCAGGTTTCCTCACGATGTTTTTCCTTCACCGTTAAAGCGAGTTATCGTTAATTTCGAACTAACCAGAATATAACTGACCCTTGTTTCTTAGTTATAAATGACTAACACAAATTTGTATTTGTGTTATTCTCAACAAGAGCGGTAGTCCGCTCGTGTTGAAGTACAATAATATAATGTGTAGTCATTTTTCTTGTGACATAATTACACCCTTAAAATATACTCGTATAATATACATTATAATTCTAGATTCGCCCCGTAGTTTCACCCGCGTTAATGTCATGTCATTTGTATGGGTTCTAGAGAAAAAAAAATTCGAAATCGGATGAGTTTCAAACAGACAAACCTTCTAGCCTCATGTAAATATTAGATTGATCATATCAATAATAATTTATAGTCCGCTTTTGAATACAGTGTAGTACGAAAAACTTATATTTAAATTTATGTTAAACAAATTTTGAACCGTTTGGCCAGTGGTGTGATGTCATTGCTGAAAGTATTATTGAAAGTATTGAGCTAAATTGACAGGCCGTCAAAAAAATTAATTGTTACCAACATTTGTTTTCACTTTCAAATCTGTTTAAAACTTGTACTGTTTTAAAGGGAAAAAATGTTATACTGCCACATGCACTATTTACACACGGCTACGTTAACTTGAACATTGGAAGTTGGGAAGACTCGTAAATAACCGTTTACCGCATCCAGGAAATACCTGTATTATAAGGCTTCTGAGTTGCACCAACTCTAAAAGGATATTGTCATTTTAAATAATGTCCCTACAGTGCACCAAAAATACAGTGTGCCAAATAAGTTAAACCTTGTAACAGATGAGACGTTATGACTTTTCGTTATTCTGCGCTGAAAATTTTGACAAAACAATACCCATTTTTTATTCAGTTTTACAGCCCCTCACATATTTCGCCTACGGCTATTTAAAACGTTGTTTTTATTTGCAAATCCTGCTGTACTAGTCTTTTTCATAACTGGAGAGATAATAGTATTGACGTGGCGACCCATGAATACAATATTTAACGTAGTAACATTCCTACAAAATACTCAGATTTTCCTGTAGGTATGCCATCGAAATTAACGAAATTGAATTGAAATACAAGATGGCATACTACGCATTCCTACATACGTTAGAAACATGTTGCGTGACATTGACCAAGTTTGCAAGGAATTCTGTTTGTACAACATTGCGACGTGCAGCTGCGACGTGTGTTATGCTCCGATTGCAGGTCATATTCACGATGATGATTTCAAGTGAAACTAGTAAGTAGAAAAAGTTCATAGTAAAAACACGTGACGTGTAATTTTTTTTTTACAAACTGTTCAAACATATTCCGAAACGGTTCAAACATATATAAAATTATCTATCAGGAAATACTTAGTTTTTATTCGTTATTTGCATACGTAACTATTAATATGAAATGTTTATTTTGTATGTAGGGGAAATCTGTTTAACCGTATTAATAACCACTGCCATAAGCAGGAGGAATGATGAGAACTCATCCTCATGATAATCCAATTAGAGTTGGCTTTTAAAATTGGACTTGGAAGTTCTTAGCTATTGAAGTTGTAAATGGCTATTAAGTATATAATAAATGTGTGGGGAAGAAGCCAGGGTCAATCATTTCATCCCTTTCAAACTGGACAAGAAATAAAGTACGGGCAGAATACCGTCGCAAGCTGCACAATCAGTAGTTTTAATATTACCGTTCTTTTATAATAAAGCCTTGTATCGTGTCGGTTATTGCAATGTGCGGGATTTCTCTCTTTGTTATCTTTCTGCTAGTTATTGAACAAAGCTTCAACCGGCATTAAATGTTCAGATTCTAAGTCCGAGGAAGCAATTCTTGCTTTCGTTCTTTGTAAAAACGTATACAGTAGAGTGAAATCGAAACAGGAAGGGCCTCCAGAGAATAAAACGAATGAAACTGTATTTAAGCGCAGTCTAAAGTTTTCTTGGCAGCATTTCAAGTTTGAGCGTTTTTAAGAACCCCCTATGAAAATGTAAGATTATCTAAAATTCGGGGAACTATTGGATACGGTCGATTTATGAAAATCGATTTTTTTATCAGAGTTTGACATTTAACTTCCAACGACGCTAAGTTGTAAATTTTGGATAGATAGTCTGGTCGTGGGGTATTTTTGAGACTGATCAACCGATACCAATAGTTCTTAAGACGATTCAAAGCGTTGTTAGGTTGTTGTAGGTGTTGTTTGATTAGGTAGATAGATAGGTCCGAGTTATTTAGAAAAGAACACGTAGACTATTTTCTGAAAGTAATAATTTTTTATGTAATTAATTAAATTCGCTATTTCACATACTAATATAGTTAGTATTATTTGCTGACACGACCTCAATTTTTTTCTAAAATGAAGTATAGAAGGATAGCTTTACAACTCACATAGGAATATTTGTATATAATAGTTATTAGATACGTTATGAAATAAATATCCTGTATTAATTAAAATTAATTTATTAATGAGTATGATAAAATTAAGGAGAAAATTATGCTCCGGAAAGCAAAAGTATTCCTAAGCAAACATTATTTTACAAAAATGTGTAAAATTGATATGCAAAATTTGGTCTATTTAATGCTATTACAGCGGAAATAAATTTATAGCACATGTACTCACAGTGCTCTTTAACGCGAGTCTAAAGTCATGTGTATTTTTATTGCTCCCCACAATCATTTCGTTGGCAAATAGACATTCCAATAGCGCGCCAGTATACGTCAAGAGATTCCTAGAACTGTTTTTTTCTGATACTCGCATTTAGCGTAGAAGACACATGACACACTGAATCATACTATTCAAGGAAATTTCTCAGTTTTTTAATGCAAGTGACTTTAGTTAACATTTAGTTTCACATATTTTACGACATCCTCAGTAAGTGGATAGTTTCAGGCTGCTGACATTGAAATCAGTATTATATCGAATTTAACGGTACGGAATTGATCGGTTCATGTCGACACTAATGTGTGCAAATAGTCGCAGAATGATATTTTGCTTTAGCATGTGTTTACACCTGCAATAAGATTATATCAGTTGGAAATAAGGGTCGGACATATCAATTCGGCACTAATCCTATGTATGTCGAGATGTATGGATTGATGGATGTTTGTTAGTCAATCACTCAAAAACTGCTCAACGGATTTTTATGAAATTTGGTATAGGGATAGCTTGAATACAACAAAAAGATACCGGCTAGACTACGATTAATTAAGCAGAAATTGCAGTTTACTTCTCTGTAGTGCGACGAAATATATTTGAGAGGGCAATTAAAATTTATATGTTTTATTATTCCTCATGCGCAACAACAACTTCGCGGAAGTATAGTTAGATATATCATTTGATGTTACTCTCACGTTGAAGTTATGCTGTATCCACTCGAAACTAAGTTTCCATGCGACATCCATTCAGTGTACCACATTAGTAGTCCGTAACTACATCTCCGTCTTAAAGTTGGTAACTGGCATTGGAAAATACATAACAAGTATTGAGCTTGTTATTCAATCATTTTCAGTTTTACGACTTCAATGTATCAATTATTCTGATTTATTTTGTAGATAAAATTATTTCTAAATATTGCACTTTTCGAATACGTTATCATGTCCACGCTGGCCCGTCAGCAATGAATACCTCCTGTTATCGCGTTATCAAGTATTACATAGAAAGATAAACATCGCCGCATGGTAAAGGCGAGTGTCGGGCAATCAGTTAATTTTTAACCGAGTACATATAAAGTACGTATTGTAAAGCATAATTAACCAATCTTATACATTTCTGTCATTCCTCAACGAATACGCTGATTCAAATTGCTACCTATATAACTGTACATGAAAGTCGGCATAAAAATATTTTCGAATCTTTGTTGCGAATACGTAGCCTGTGGCTGCCATGGCTTTTAGTTCGCGAAAATCCCACAAAATCTAATCCATTTCCCGCAGCTGCCGATAATCATGTGTCTCAAGCATAGTGTACCTACATAAATTCAAGTACTTTCCATGTAAATATATTTGTATATACGAGACTTTACTAATATTATCGGCCTCTGTTACTGTATTCGTTTATGAAAATCAGTTTTTAGAAATACACGACACTGGTTGCAGTCACCACTGCAAAGCCCAAGATCTCCCTCAAAAGATATTCAGATATCGAGTATTACCACGATTATTTTATGATATTCTTTGAGCTCTTCATTTACCGGTGGTTCGAGGTACAAGCTTGCCAAAACGGTCCACGTACATTTTTGAATTCGAGTGAGCCGATGAGTCAAGGCAGTAAGACGGCACCTTTTCGGTCAATAGCTACGACCTTTTACACTTCACTGTAGTGAACGTAGCGACACTAATTGTACGAAATTAACTCTAATGGCGAATGACGAACGCGCGGGTTATCTCACAGGAATGTTTACATATGTATATACATATGTTTGGTTATACGTGTACAATAGATACGGAGTATTTTAGTAGTATCCTAAAAGTAATGATTTCATTCGAAAATGCTTTATTGTTTATGTAGAGTATAGAATCGTCAGATCACTTTAAAAAGCTACTTAGGTATATGCTAATAGACGTCTAACTCGAACATAAACGAACCACGGGATAGTTGCGAAGGGAAGGACGTATTTAGGTAAACAACTAATGTACTTACATTTTCCAGACAAATATCCTAAATGAAAGCTTCGTACTAATGGACGAACAGGTATTTCGTTTTTCCGTTATTGGTTTGTTTCGTAATTGTCTTTTACTTGTTTTTTTTATTTCTAGTTTCATTAAGACTTCGGATTAAAAGCGCTTAAATGTTAGGTTTTGTAAGATGTCCTTTTAAACGCGTATTACACGAAATAAATTATTTTGATAGTTAGTAGTGTAGTAGTATAGTATTACCGGAGGTAGTAGAATTATTATTCTACAACGAATATTGAATGAAACTACATTATTAAGAAGCCTTGTAATATGTTCGTAAAATGGGTCTGACAAACTCATTAAATATTTACCGTATTTTATGAATGAATCCTAATACTAAAAATTGAAGTAAGCTATGCAAACTAATTTAATAATTTTCTCCGAATAGGCACGATCTAAATTGTTGTAACCCAAGCATTTGTAAAATGTTTCAGGAAATACCGATATTTTGCTGCTTAGAAAGCCTAGGGTTTCGATCCCTTAATACCTATAATTTGTAGGTTTGTAAGACAGTTCTACATTGCGCTTTACATACTCATGAACCTCATACAAATAAACATATAGCCCCACGACAAAATGTTTAACTTGATATGCATCAATATTCTGAGAAGATAAGTGAGTAAAATTTATTTCTACTACTTATACAGTTTTTATAATTTTAATTTCAAGTTTTACCTTCAACAGAATATTTGCAGTGCATATAAATAAGATAGAATAAGTCCTAATAAGTCCTTCCTTTCAAAAGTGTCACTAACGATTACGCTCTTTTCCCTAAGTTGTATTTTAACAAGACATGTCGTTTACAGGAGAAGATATCGTCCTGTCGTCATTTCATAGCCTTCTATTGGCATCGAATGTCTAAAGACCCTTCACAATCACTTACAACCCTATCTGCGTACTACGGCTGTAGTGCTCACAAATAAAGTAAAGTATGACTTTACGTATAAAATAACAGATAAAAATAAGTACCATACCTGAACGACCAACCAACTTTTGTTTGTATCTTTTTCTATGACGATCTTACACCTAACAAAATACTTACCTGTAATACCTACATGCCGCATCGACTGACAAGAATTCGTATATTGTCAAGGGACGCAAATAAATATAAATATAAACATAAAAGCGTTTCAGCGTAAAAGTTAAAGATTACATTAATACTAGTTCTCACGACCTCCCAAAAATCCCAGCCGCAGCTCATTCATCGTGTCATTGAGTTCGAGTCTCTCGTAGCTTAAAATTCCTTGACCGAATTGTAGAGCTGTTTTCGACAGAAGGACCGCTTTTCCCAAATTCTTCTCTGCGCCTTCCATCGATCCGGTGGCCGCGAACTCGGGCAATATTTTGGCAGTTCAAAAGGTTTAATTTGGGTAAAAACACAGAGGGTGCTCCTACCGGTTCCTTACCTTTACCGAAGATGCCAAGACGTATCGCATTGCGAAAAGATATTGCTAAGATTAGACATATGAATTAATATAGATGTCATTTAATACAACCTTAAGATATGTACACGTCACGTTTGATATTCATTTCATCAAAGAAGTACTCTACAACGTCGTCGGTGTTCCTCTTCATTCGAGGAACAATGCACACTTCATAGTCTACAAGATCGACTTGAACTCGCTTTCCAAAATGGCTCTGAAAAGGAACTTTTGCTTTATATATAAAATATATTAACTGGTCAGGAAGGCAAAACTCTGAGTTAAACTCTTAAATGCGTCGAATAGAAACCAGATTGAAAAATTTGCGGAGAGGTAATAAAACGGTAAAATTTATTTATATACTCTTATAAGAAGGTTCTGTTGGTAGGTTAGTACCCGATATAATTAAAAAAACATGAATTGCAAGTCACCAGTGCCCACATACAGTCACAGTTGATAGTGGCGGAGTTTATGTCAAAGGCTCGACTGCGGCGGCAACTCCGCAGCACCAATTTCTGCCGTAAAACAGCAGTGTGAGCACTCCCGTGTTTCAGTTTGAAGTTAGTCAGAGTACACTGGACAGGAGGCATTCCAACTTAGACTTTAGGAGTACCAACACATCAACGAAACACATTTCATAATTTAGTTTTTGAAAACAAACAAGTGAACGAACCTTATTGTACATGGTTACAAAACAGGTTTTTGTAGCAATTGTCTCATTCATGTTGATGTCATAACATTGTTTCGTGGAACAACAGCGAAATACCAGAATTTAATGAAAT
>DWKW01002757.1:0-10689 GCA_018250115.1 Doberes anticus
GTCTGAAGGGGGTATTTTGGTGTTTGGGTCAGGTTCAAATACATTCAGCTCGAGTCTGGGGATAACTTAATTCCTCCATTCATGGAGGTGCGAATTTGCAAGTGCGTATCAGAGGGCGCGCCGCCGCTCCGCCCGCGCGCGCCCCCACTCGCGCCCTCCGAAATGACGTCAACGGCCCACCGCACCACCCGACTATAAATATAGCCATGCCGATAGTACGCCACAGGTTTCGACCCTTTTAAATCAACGTATTGACTAAAAAATCAAATTGTTAAGGCTTATAGTACAATCAATATAAATCAAGCAACAATTTTCCTTAAAAACAATATTGCTATATAATCTGATCCCTAACTTTTATGGTACAATAGAATAGCATTAGAGGCACTTAAAATAACTCCAAATCAGTCCTTATAAAAGTAAACTGCACAACCACTGTTTGAACATTTGTTCAATGATAATAAATTAAACCGCGGAAGAAAATTGCTTTGCCACAATTTCAAATTTTATTTCACGTATGTACAGGTGCCGTTTTATTTTATAATTTGTTGCTACTTTAAACGTAGTGAACATGATACGGTTGCTATAGAAATTTTGAAATTTTTGTGAAATTGAGAATTAAACTTCTTTCCTGATGTCAAACTACAACTTCACTTAAGTTTCATCTGTTGTTGACATAAAATATTAGAACGGATAAAAGCCCGTCGGTAAAATCTCGTAATGAACTTCCCTTCCAATTCCACCAAACATACAAAATCAGCTTATTTGGCGATCTTATGATCTTTTCCGCACATCCTTGTCGTAAGTTATCTTCTTCTCATCGCACGATCAATCTTTTCAAAAATACTTCGGTTTCATTACGTTTTAATAGAAGATAGCAATTGAGAAGACTTTCTTTCACAGAGCTCAGGTGGCACTCAAATATTTACCGCTTTACCACAAATATTATCAAAACTGTTCGATAGGCTAATTCTTTACCAATGTCGTAAATGCTAATTTGAATGCTCAAAATGATAGTTAACAAACTGAAAACACTTGAATTAATTTTACTAACATCGCCTTTCTTCCATAAACGGAGGATATAATTATTGCAGTGAATTGTGACGCATTTTAAGTCCTTAATTTAACAGATTTTCTTAAACTGAAAACAATTTAATATAATGACAAACAATAAGAATTCAAAAGACGTGATTAGCTTAATTGAGACATGAATACGATCCGACTTCGCGGGTCCTATGAGCCGGCCCGGGTGAAGGATTAAGGGTCGCTGATTAACATCGTTCTTACATTATAATCATAGTTCAAACGAACTTAGTACCTAAATACTGTTGTTTAAAAAAAATGAAATAAAAAAACATGTGAAAAGATCGTTTGAATAGCCAACCGAATTTAGATTCCATCATCACCAACCCGTTAGTGTTTCGTTAGTGCACAGGTCTCCTCTCAGAAATAAGAAAGATTTAAGCCATAGTCTACTAAGCTAACTACGAGTTGGTGTACTTTGTAAGAACTTTAGGCTATACGGGTTTTCACAAGATGACCTTCACCGCAACGCAAGTGATGATTTTTGTCTAATATTATCCACATTACCTCGAAACAATTAGGGATTTTAAAGCGTAAAATTAACTATCGACTATTTCGTGGTCACCAAAAGCAATTTGTCTGTTATCTGTATGTTTGTTCCTTAATAACACAAAAACTGAATTGATTTTAAAATTTCAAATTACGCTGTTCAAAAATATGTTGTTCGAGTTACATACTGCCATAAGTTTGAACAATGTGAGTCAAAAAGAACCAGAGATACAACTTGACTTATATGTAGTATGCGCCATCATATACTAGTGAAGTGAAATTATATGAATCTGTTGTTTTTTCTCTCGTAAATTATATACATGTCAATATCGCGGGCGAAAGTCTCATACATTCATAAAATTACATGAATTGACCTATTTTGTCCTTTCAGGGTAATACGCACCTTTTTAAATAAGGAAAATCATTGCGGTTACTATTTTAGGAAATGTTATTTTTAACGCCGTATACTGTGGCCACGTTGTTCATTTTATTTAGCAATTGTATTACATTTTAAGAAGTTCGCCTGGAGACCATAGTTAATGCCTGTTATAAAGAAAACGTGTCGGTACTGTTCCAAGTAATCACGTTTTACTACATGAAAATGCAATGTCGGCAACGAGCGTAATGGTGTCCTTGCCGCCGCTCTCACATATATAAAATTAGGGAATATGCTAAGCATTAAAGTTATAAAAATATCCTAAGTAGGTTTTGCCCGCAGCTTGGAACCGCAATGTACAAGTAATTTTTGAAATAGACAAGCTTCATCCTCATCATCATCAACCCATTATCATTGACGACCCGTATGGCGCCGTGGTCAACGTGTGAACTACCGTTCGGAGGGTCCTGGGTTCGATTCCCAGCCGGACAGAAATTTGAATGATGAATTTAGATTTCTGTACCTGGTCTGGGTATTTGTGTGCTTGTTCCTGTGTCTGTCTATGGCACCCACGACACAGGTTAAAACCTACTGTGGGGCTGTGAATATGAAGCGTTATAGTTATTGTTATTGTTATTTTCCCACAGCTGGGCACGGGTCTTTTCTCAGAGATGATAGAGTTTAGGCCATAGTCCACCACGCTGTCGAAGTACCGATTGGCGGACATTTTTTTGGAATTACAATGTTACGTCATAATCACAAGTTTTTCACAAATATCTTTAAAATTGAAATCATGAACGCTAACAGTTAACAGTGTAAACATTTTTAAAGATGTAAATTACTACGGTTGGCAATATTCATTACGTTAGATGAATTATTCCCAGAACCAAATTTGAGATGAACAGAATTCGAACAGCAATTCGTATTAAAACAGCTTGATCATTTGCCCCAATTTCTAAGAAAAGCTGATAAATTGATGATTGATGTAACCTAAACGCGAGTTGTAGATTTCCATTCATTTAAAATTTACTTGTAATACGTCATCGTGACGAATGTTTAGTAACTCAATTAATACATTTTGGCACATCTTAATATCTTTTTGCTTATACCCTTTAATGAAAATGCTTGGTTAACGCGCTGATTGGAATCAAAACGTGGAAAAAAATAATGATTACTTAAAAATGCACGTAAGAAGTAACACACACATCTTTAGCATGCTTAAATTAATTTTGGTTCGGTAGGTTTTCAATTGTTTTTGGCGCGATCAATTTTACTTCGTTTTGATGTCACATGGTTCAGTTCGGATCTATTAATTGATTTGTTTGATTATTATTATTCCGTCAGGATCCGATTAAGTTTGGTAATGATATTTTCTTTTAGCATTAAAACGTCATTAATTTATGACGGACATACTAGTAACGTATAAAAATTAGCATGCGTGAATTTGTACGCTCGCTAGAATGGGATGTCGAGATTCTTAACCACTATTGGTATTTAAATTCGTTGCCTCGAGCGATAAATCGTTAAATTAACTCCATGATAGAAACTCTAACTAGGATTGTAATCAAACTGTGAACTCAAAGCAAGATAAAAGAACTCTTCGAGTCGCTTGTAGAGGTTCTGGAACTTACTCAATAATTATATGTAATTTTCTTTACCGGGAGTTTATAACAATAATATAACTTGGAATTATAAACATAACCTGGAACTGATAACAATCACATGAATTATAAATTTTAGGGGCGATTCCCACTTTAATAGACTTTGAAACATGTTCTTTTTTAAAGTGCACATCTAAAGATTATTAAACGTAATCCATAAACACTATTATTCTCTATACGTTGATTAATTATGAAAGTTTAGTAGTTTGTAAACGGGCTCCCGGTCCTATTATTCCGGATACAAATTTCTGCACGCATTTTAAACTATTAAACTAGAAACGAATTATCCAGGCCTGGATCTGGCGGGGGGCGGGAGGGGGCAACGGGGGCACTTTTTCCGCGCGGCAGTTTTAGGAGGGCACCAAAATAATAATTTTTGGAAAAAAAACTTATATCTCAAAGCATATAGCATCCAGTGCATGTTGGTTTATTGACTATTCATTTGATCTTAAAACTCCTAGGTAGGTTCTGAACACATCCTAGGCTGATTTAGGAACGTATCCCTATTATTTATTTTGTGATGTATCCTAATTCGGTTTTTGGATGCGTCCATAGTGTGCGTGATGTCTCTGCTAGGGCAATCCCCGTCACTGGTGGAGTGGTGCTGGAGGAAAATGGGCGCCACTACACCATTTCTGCCTCACTTCGAAAAAATCGAAGATCCGGGGCTAGAATTATCGATTCCTTTTCGGTGAAGGAAAACATTGTGATGAAATCTGCATACTTTAGAGTTCTCGATAACGTTCTCAAAGGCATGTGAAGTCGGCAGACTTGGCCAGAATTGACAAGGATTTAGGGCGTATCCCACCATAACTTTGGCCTAAATCCTTGACATCTCTGAGAGAAGATGTATATGTTATGTACGATACTGCCGTAAAAGTGAGTCCTAATTTGTGTATACTAAATTTAGCAATAGATAAATGTAAATGAGATATTTATAAAACGTTATTTGATTTATTGATAACTTACTGATTATTTAAATTACATCTGCAAATAATTGTACCGGTACCTAAGAGCTCTTAAAGCTACATAAATTTTAGATCTAGTAAGTAGTGGCCTCTATCTCAGTAGTTAGTCTAAGCAACAAACAAAATAAAGCACAAACTTTGATTCTAAGAGTCAAGCTATACGACAGTGGCGAACGCTGGCACTTAACCACAGCTAATTTGTTTTTATTGTAAAAGTTTTCACATTCCACGAAATCTCTAAGGTTACTTTGAAACTACATAACTATTGATCCTTATATGCAAACATGATAGCATGCTGTACAAACTACGATAAATATACTAAATAAACAACAGATTTATATTTGGATATGGGACAAATGTCCCAGTCCACTAAAATTAGGGTTTTTAAAAATCGCGTAAATATATTTTGTATTCCTGGTATAAAAGGAACCATGTATCCAAGATATAATGCATGTAACATTTAATTAAAATCTGTGAGCTTACTCCCGACGGGTTCGAGTTCTGAATCAACCATATTTGATTGGAACTTATGCCAATGATTGTACTCTTCATATCGAAGCAAGTGCACAAGCGTGCGGTGGCTCAAATTGGAACTAACTTCGATCAATTAATTTCTATGATCTATATTACACAGTTATGTTCTACAAATGTGTACTTTTTACTTTATGTGACAGTTGTCAATCGAGTTGCATGATCGAGACTAAACATCAAAATGTCCGTATTTAGTGTAAAATTTTCTGGGCTATATTTCTACTTATGTTCTATTTTTAACTATGTATTTTCCATGTTCACGTCACCACGTTTAACGGGTGTAGTGTTATTCCCAAGGCTCGCCTGCGACAGCACTACCGCTACCTACCTATTGCTGCCGAAACGCAGGTTTGAAGGGTGTGATTAGGAAAAAGACACTGGACTCATTTGGTGTTCCGTGAAAATAAAAATATCCTAGTTAGCCGTGCTTCTTTTTTGTTTGAATAAAAAATAAAAAAATCTGTTCTGATGGCTAATTCTAATCCAGTGTTCAAACACGAAGTTTCAAGTTGACGCTATACTTATCTTCGTATATGTGAAAAACTAACTGAATAGATTAAATAGTGGACACTATTGTTTCTAGCCAGTTTATTTCATGAAAATAATATTTATTTTGATGTATTGAACTTTTTTATGTAATAAATGTGATAAATTTTTATTGTGAAAAATTGTTTTATTTTAAACTTGTCGTATTTAAGTATGATCTAAGTAACCGGATCACATAACGACGCTATAACTCGAATTGGTTGATTTTAAATTTAAGTTTCAATCAAATGGAGCTCGAATTGTAGAAAAATCTCATTCAAACAATTTTCGGGAGTAAGCCACTGTTCATTTCTTCACGTTTCATTAAAGTCGTTTATTGAAAACCATATGTAACAAATATGTAACTAAACAAACTGATATCAAATCAAAACGGTTTAAACAGCTACTGTTGATTTGCCATGCCTCCTTTTTGTTACGCATTAGAAAAGATTTAAGAGACAGTTTTCATGAATAAAAATCATCATGTCTCTCTCTTTTTGTTTCAGATTTAAACATCGAAGTTTTCTACGAAGAAAAATTTACTACATCATTGGAATCACACTTATTTACAAAAGAGTTTAAGAGGAAAAAGTTACATCCTGTAGCGGCGGTAAAATAATGTGGTCGGGCATGTGCCCCGTGGGTGTTTACCTCGTGCTGTTGACTTAGTAGGAGGGGATGCGCTTGTGGTGGGGGGCGCGGGCGGTGAGCATGCGAGTGTGCTACGTGACCACGGTGCTGGCGGCGCTGGCGCTTCGCTCTGTCGCCGAGCCAGCACCGCGTCGCTTTCCCTCCGAGTGGCGTGGTGGCCGCGAGATTCAGCTTCGCTCGCGCCCGCTGCACGAACTGTTCGAGCCGGACTCAGCACAAACGGACGCAGAACGAACTTACACGCCACATCAACCACCACCCTCGCCGATGCACAAGGAACGGCGGCGCAATAGAAACAACAAGCGAGCACCTCGATTGCCCTCGGAAATGGCGAGCCAAATGATGTTACGTGCTGCGCGCTCTGGACGACCATACGATGTACCACAGATAGGTAAGTCAATTCACTTATTGGCCAATAAATCTCTACAAATCCATTCCTTTTAATTCATCGCAATTAATCCATTAGTGACCACAAATGACGAAAGTTTTATCAAACGAACAAAGCGCGGCAATCGTAACAAAAGCGATTGCTATCAGTTACTGGTCGAAATGATTCAAATTAAAATGACGTGACAACGGTATACTAACTGGCTGATGATATATCGGGTTGAATTCAAAGCGCGAGCTGCGACAATAGTGGCTGACGTGAATATGAAGTGAGTGATGCTATGACCGATTTCCTATTCATCAGTTAATCAAAATTCACTGACACTACAAGGGTTATGCGAGCGGACGTTCAGCCACTATGACAATCGAAAAGGAGACGCGATTAGGTAAGCGTATGACACTTGAATAGCAATTCTAATCGCTTTATGTACCCTCAGGTCGTTAGAGACTGAACAAAGAGCGCAACATTAGATATACTAAAAACTTTATAATGATGATAATATCATCTAGTTTAAAGCCATACATATGTTATTTTTTACTTTAATTGGTGGGTTGTCTTTAGAATTTAAAACAGTTTAAAGATTACATATTTCTAAATTCATAACAAGAGGTTTCGTAAAGAGTCATAAACCAATATACAGAAGCACGTATTTTACGTTAGCAATATCAGTGTCATCCTTTTGTTATCTCTCCTTAGACAATGAATTTCAAAAATATCAGTTACATCTTGTCTTTTAACCAAATTATAATACAACTAGCATCTACCAGTGGCTCCGCTCGCGTTGAACGACAAAAATAAGTAAGTTAGAATTGTAACAATTAAAAACGATAAAATTCAGAGTATTGTTCTAGTTCTAGAATAGTTTTGTATACTGTTGTTGTTCTTGAATATTGTTGTATGTTGTAAGTTTTTCCGTCCGGTGCAAAAATGTATAAATTTCGGGCATTAGACACACGCGAACAGGCTACATATAGTTGACCGTGACAGAAGCATGGTTTTTCTAAGTGTACCCTCGCTATAGTATATATATTATATATACTATAGCGTAGCGTAGCGTAGCATATAATATATATATTATATATAATAAATATACTATTATGTATAGGTACTATTATTAGTAATGAAAAAGATATGTAGAATATTGTTTACATATTTGTTCGCCCATCAGGCAAATACCCCTGAACAGATATGAATGGCACTTTCACATTTTAAATGCATATGGTTAGACTTAAATACTCCGATAAGTTTGAACAAGATCGATACAGGTTAACAAGGGATACAGCTTGAATTGCCTATAGAGTACATGTTTTATTGCGCGTTTTGTTGTTTAATCACTTTTATGCGTCGACAGAGTCGCAGACGGTAGTCTAGTTATGTTATAATATCATTAGCACTGGAAATTATGAAACTCTGCTGTGACGAGGGACGTATTAATTATATTTTTAACTGTCACGTAACTGATGAAAGCTTTCCGGAATTTAGTCTGTTTTAATTTCACTACTACCCACCGATTGACATCAGAGATAATTATTTCCATCCATTCAATTTATGACATAATAACAAATCAGTCGAAGTAATTTACTGAACAAACGTGTTTATTATAAGATGTAGTGTTTTAAGTTATATTTGGCCGGCTTTATTATATCATTCATTACACTATTCAACCGGAACATTTCCTAATTTGTAAGAAGTTAAGTTAAAGTTTTGTGATACTTAAGTTTTATCTCTAAATCTGTAAATAAATTTTATAGGCGACATATTCTCATATGACATTTAAACATTATATCTGAACCGAGTGGAATCATTGCAAAACTTGCCGTTGTAATTTCATACTGGACACATGCGTACGTGTTTTCTCTACAGCATAGACATTATACATGAGAAAAGTATCAACTACGGGTATGTTTAATTGGGATATGAAATAAGATGGACTATTCGGATTATTTAGAATCCCTAAGGGTTCATGTACCTCGTCGCTGTCGGGCCCAAAGACGTGTAATGTGGCACGGAGTAGTACTGTACTGAGCTTATGGACACGTAACTACGTGCGCATGTGCGATTGAGAAACGACCCATCACGTACGCGACCTGTACGTGCAACATTTACCAATTTCAACAGTCACATATTTATCTGTAATCCCCATAAACTTTCCTCCAAATATAGCTCTGCTACTTTTCTAAGCACTTAGCTTTAGAACTTTAAGTCGTTTCTCTTTTCAGAAACGCTCATAGGCGAACGGAACACTAACAAACTTTAAACGAAATCATGTACTGTCAGATGTATGCCATATATATTTTCTTACATTTGTTACTTCATTACAAAAGAACGAATTATTTTTTTAGATTTTATTTATTTTTTGGGTTCCCACCTAAAGAAAGGCAAAGATGATAATCAGGAAGTTTAGCATGAACTGTTCGTTAATAAATTTAAAATGAAAATAAATATGTGATAAAGGAAAAATGCATTATATAATATTAGTTGGCGTCCAACCAGTCCCGAGACACCAACGGTCTAGTAAGTTGAGAGGAGCAGATAGCTAAGCTAGCAGGAGACCTTTACGTGCTCATTTAAGTTGAACAAAGACGTAAAATCATCTTCTTGAGCCACACTAGACTATTATAACAAAACTAATTATTCAACAAACAACTAATAAGAATTGCGGCCAGTATTATACCGTTAAACATGTAAATAATTGTTTTTAGGATCTTACTGATTTCTCTAAAAGGGATATGTTAAAGAAAATCTTGGCCAAATATCTAAAATGTACATTAAATTTTGGCATTTATCAGAATTGTTATCAGAGGACATGTTATAGAAAACAAAAATCTTGGGCAAGAATCTTAAAAGGATTCAAGGCAATAAGCTTCGGGAAAAAAAGCGTAAAAATCTATATATATTGTAAATATGTAAGATTTTTATTAAATCTCAGACGGTACTTTCATTTTCGCATTTCGTTGAACACTTTAGTGCCAAAATGCAGTTTGCAAGCGTGGTGGCTTGTTGCCTCAACTCTCTCATCTCTGGGAGGAGATTTATCCCAGCAGTGGGACAGTAGTGGGTTGTTGATGATGACAATGATGTTAATGATGAAGACGTAATAGTGGTAAAGTTTGATGGTGGCAGAGTCTTATTTCGAATACTCGCCTGCGGCTGCACCACCACCTATTTCTGCCGTAAAGCAGCAGAGAACTGGTGTGTTTCGGTTTGAAGGGTATAGTTAGGTATAAAACACTGGACAGCGGGCATTCTAACCTAGTCTTCAGGACTAGCAACACATCCATATACAACCTCAGATGTGGATGTCTATATAGGCTGCAGAGACCACTTAACGTCAGGTGGCCTATTCTGCTAATACATTAAAAAATACACATAATTATGTATACATTAATATACTATTTATTATATCGAACGCTTCGAGAGAGAATGAGTTAATGACGATTCCGTCAAAATTTTAACAGTAGTAATTTTTCTTAAAAGATTGTATGTTGCTGTTGTTTGTGTTCTGGAAGACCTGCGCTAACACAAGAATAAATAAAGTAATTGATACTGAACAAGTGCAGTTTAATAAACTTCAAACACCTGTGAGGACGTTTTTGGGGAACTATGTAGGTATGTGACGTACAGATAGGTACATACATAATTATGTATGCTAATAATGTTTAAACGTGTGATTACTCATTTATTAAACTTTTAAAAAGGAGATGGGTCCATATTATTTGATCCGGAGGATAGATAGAGGAGGATTTGATAGGAGCTCAAAATTCAAACATGTTGTAGCTCTTTCATATTAATTTATTTGCTTTCTTCCATACCGTACACAACTTTTAACTGTTGCTCGTAAGTATTATTTATTATAAGCCATCTGCTATTAATCTAAAATACGAAAACAATACAGTATTCATTTCAACATAAAATGCATATTCACATACTTTAAAAAAGGAGGTGGTTCGGCTATGTACTTTTTAAAATTATGTGCACATTTCTTTCCAATACCATGTAAATGTGTTCATTTTATTTCAA
>DWKW01002758.1:0-10688 GCA_018250115.1 Doberes anticus
CCGTCTAATAACGACGTTTTATTCTTAAACAAGTTCGAACAAAATTAATAAATCGTAAAACTTTTGATTCGCTAAACTCAAAAGCGATTGAGCTGAATGAAATTCGTCAAATTCACAATTTCCAACATGGCCGACCACAGCTGTCAACGCTACCTTTGCCATATAAAAAATATCAAAGAAGTGGTAGCTTTTGCCAAGAAACATTATTGTTTAGAAGAGTTAAAAATTAACTAGGGACTGCTTAATTGCATTACAGTGAATTACAGCAAGGGTACATCTATAGTAAAAATTTGAATTAAATAGACTTTTAAAAATGTACTTCTTTTTTTACTTATTATTTAGTAAATATACTAAATAAAATCGCTTGCAACTTTCTTAAAATTTTATAGTTATGAGTGTATTAGTAAATTTAACATAAATTACTTCTACGAACGAAAAAACTAGAATATGTAATAAATTCAGTTATTTTGAGCTAATCCCTGCAGATATTGTATCATCTGGTTGCATAGAAGCATATTTCAGAAGGTTAGAATCATACGTGGCTTCACTTCCTCCTTGATCAAGTAGTGCAGCTTCCATGGCTGACTTTTCAAATGCTGCACGTTCTTCAGCAATTCTCATGTCCCTTTCAATGTCTAATTCCTCTTTTTCTCTAGCTCTTCTGTCTCTTAATTCAATATTTTCTCTATATTTAATAAGACGTCCGGACAAAAACTTGAGTGGATCAGCAGGCTGATGCAAAATAACGTCCGCAATACATACCCGCAAAGCTTTTCCAACACTTTGTTTAAGATATTTAAAATCCTCTGTTACATTTTCATCATCAGGACAAGGATCAAATATATCTAGATGACTGCGGATTCGAACAAGATTTCCCAAACCATCATTTTCATATTCACTTGCTGTTTCCTTCTCTCGATAGATCTGTTTACCTTCACTATTAATGTAATAACGACCGTAGTTATCATAATAATAAATTATCCCATCCTGTATTTCTTTAATTTTTAACAGAGCACCAGAACTATCCATCATATATTCACTAGCTGTTGCATGAGATTTGTAAACTCTCTGCCTCGTCTTAGAGTCTAAGAAGTAACGGCCACATTCATCATAGAAATAAATATGTTCTGAATCATCTGACAAAGGAACAAGTTCATTACATTCATTAGGTTGATAACGGTTTTCATCATCTTGTTTCTTATAAATCTTCCTGCTATATTCATCAACATAAAAAGTGCCAAGTTCATCAGTAAACTCTTCTTTCATATCAGCTGCACTTAATATTGATATAATAGATTTGTGACTGCGATCTCCATAAACAGCTAAATCCCACAAGTAACAAAGTTCAGTAACCAACCGCTCTCGTTCCTCAGGTGGAAGAAAATGATTAAAAATTCTTAGTTGAAAAAAATCCTTACATGAACATAATTCTTCATCTTTTGTATGTTCGAATTGAATTTCTGTCATATCTTGTATGTTCTTCAATGTAATTTTCAGACTTTCAAGAGATTCAAGTCGTCGTTCTAAATATTCTTTCTTGTGTTTTAGTGCCGCCACAGCTGCAGTTAGTGGTTCATTTTGTAATCGTAAAATACGATCTTCTAATAACTTAATTTTTTCCACAACTTTGCTCATTTCTAGATTATGACCTACCGTACATCTGATCATTGTGCTTATTTCTTTGCCTTTTTCTTTCAGTTCGTCTAATATTTTTTGAGCTACCGGAGAGTTTTTATTGCGTAAATCATCTACTACTTGTTGTAATATTTTAGTTAAATTTCCACAAAGACGCGGTACATTAACATTTAGGTATTTACTTAGTTGTATAGCTAAGCCATCATATATTTTGTCTAACCAATGTAAAAGTTCTTCTATATCATCTTTTACTTTTATTTTGAACTCATTGTCAGTATCATAATTTCTATAGCACTTTAGCTTTTCTAAAAGCAGTAATGTTACAACTTTATGCATTTCTTCAACTATTTCCATATCAGTCATTATGTCAGCTTGATCTTGATTCGCAAGACTTGATTTATATTTCATTATATAATTTTGGTAGTATTTCAAACGATCTGCCATCGCGTCGATTGTATAACTTACTGCTTGATACATTTCTTCCCTTGATAAATCGTGTATGCGTTTCTTAAAATTTTCTATATCTTTAACAACATACAACCATTGCAAGTGAAAATCTACTATAAGGTCTATAATTTGAGACTTTGAATCACCCCAAAGTGCAGAAAACATATCGCACATCACATTAAAAATAGTATCAGAATAATTTTTTTGAGTCACAAATATTACAGATGTCTCATAAAAATGTTTCACTTCTTTAGATATATCAAACAAAAAATCTACGTTTGTTGTTTTATCAACCATTTTTTCAATTGATTGTGTTCCGATCATTATTTAAATATATTATTTATTTATTAATAGACTTTTACAAAATACGAAACTTGACATTGATTTTATGTTTAATTCTCAACAACAGTTTTTTAAAACTTATCTTTCCATTTATGTAAAGAGTTTCAAGTTAAACTTGCTACAGTATAAAAAAAAATATTCTGAAATTCTTAAAAATCGTTTTGTATCTGTTTCTTTCAAATGAGTTAGATGGTAGATTTTGTCATTTTGATTGAGGGCAACCTCTTACGCGTCTACGATTTGTTTCCGAAAAGGTCGTCGATGACTTTGCGATTATCCAAAATTACAAAGAAAAAGTATAGTCGTTGTAGTGTGATTTTATAGTACGTGTTTTTAGTGATAAATATACACATAATGGCCGGTGCAATGTTATTTGAGAGGTCGCGTGTCTCATCTTCTAACAGAGACGAAGACGTCCGCATGACCGACAAAATGGTTAGCACTGGTGAGGTTCCCGAAGATGACGAAGAAAATATAAGAGCGAAGGAGCAGGGTATTCTAAACCTGGGCGAAAAATACAAGAAGGAGGGAAAAGCAAAAGAATTGGCTGAATTGATAAAGGCAACGAGACCCTTCCTCAGTTTGATCAGTAAGGCAAAAGCTGCGAAATTGGTACGTTCTTTGGTTGATTTCTTTTTGGATTTGGAAGCAGGAATCGGTATAGAGGTGCAGCTATGCAAAGAGTGCATAGAATGGGCAAAGGAAGAGCGTCGTACTTTCCTGAGGCAGTCACTGGAGGCGAGATTGATAGCGCTTTACTTCGATACTGGTATGTACACCGAAGCTTTAGACTTGGCCACTGCTTTGTTACGGGAGTTGAAAAAGTTAGATGACAAAAATTTACTTGTTGAGGTCTTACTTTTAGAGAGTAAAACGTATCACGCACTTAGTAATTTACCTAAAGCCCGTGCGTCTCTGACGTCAGCTAGAACAACCGCGAACGCTATCTACTGCCCTCCGAAAATGCAAGCAGCCCTTGATCTGCAGTCAGGTATTTTACATGCTGCTGATGAGAGAGACTTCAAAACTGCCTATTCATACTTTTACGAAGCATTTGAAGGTTATGATGGTGCAGACAGTCCAAAAGCTTTGACTGCTTTGAAATATATGTTGTTGTCAAAAATTATGCTTAGTCAAGCAGAAGAGGTAGGTACAGTTTGTGGGAGCAAGGCAGCTCTGAAATATGCAGGAAAGGAATTAGAAGCAATGAGGGCTGTAGCAACCGCTTCACATAAGAGATCATTGGCAGATTTCCAGGCTGCATTAAAGACTTACAAGAGGGAATTAGAAGAGGATGCAGTTGTGCGTGCCCATCTTGGAGCGCTATATGATACTATGCTGGAACAAAACCTATGTCGTATTGTGGAGCCTTACATGAGGGTCCAGGTAGACCATGTTGCTCGCTCCATCCGTCTTCCAGTAGTCCAAGTAGAGAAGAAACTATCTCAAATGATACTTGACAAGAAACTCAATGGTATTCTGGACCAAGGTGAAGGCGTTCTTATAGTCTTTGATGAATCCCCCCTGGAAAAAACCTATGAGACAGTCTTGGAGACTATTCATCATATGAGCAAGGTTGTGGATACACTCTATCAGAAAGCAAAAAAACTGTCATAGAAATCCCTGTAAATTTGTTGTAGAAATAAAGTATATATCAAGGTAACTTTAAATCTTCAGTTCAAATGTTTGTAAATGGAACTATTTTTCAATTTTATGCAAAATTTGTTGAACAACAACCAGACGTGATTTGATATTTGAAGCTAAATACCTTTTTAAGAGCCAGTTGATTGCCCTAACAAAGTAATATTTCTTTAAATTAATAAATAATGTCACACTTTCAGATATGAATTACTAATACTTAATTCAGATTTTATATTTTTTTTTCCTTTTTAACATAAGCTAGTGCAAATTATTATATTCTGTTTTAACGGGAATAAAGGAGTTCTCAAAAATGTTGTTTGTTTCACCTTCCAACGTGTGTGTGATATTGCAAGTCACTATTTTGAATGTTGGCAACAGACACTCTATTTATACAAGGGTGCATAATTAATGTTTCCATATTGAATTAGAAATAAAATTATGTATCATGAACGTTTCAGGGCAACACTTTGTTCACTAAAATATTTCATATTCCTATTTTAGATAGTGGATAGTTTGCTTATTAGACTTACACTTCTGGTATATTGCAAATTTAAAAGTTGGTTATGGATACCGTGTTTATGTAAGTATTTGTTTTCATATTGCAGAAAAATATTTCTCAAACATACTTTTTCACAGTACCCTGTGTCGCTTTTAACATTTTGACTAAATTAATAATTGAAACAACATCATTAAGATTTTTTTAATGGTAAAAAATAAATATGTTAAAATTAATATTATACTGATACTTCTATACTGTATTTGCATAAGGAATGTAGAAGACAATGTGTTTAACATTCATCAAAGTAGTATGCATATATTTATTTCCCCATTATTAATATAATATGGTAATCCATCCGGTGATGTTGATGTCAAAGATCGTGATATAAGTATGGATCCAACATTTGATACTTAAATCTTGTATAACTAAAAATCAGTTTATTGTTTTTCTATGCTAGTAAGACATGTTGATGTCATAAGATCAACTGATTTCAACACAAATCTAAAAACAAATGTTTATGTAAAAAGGAATGTTTATCATCAAATTTTATGTATTTAATTTTAGGTAACCATAAACTATACTGTTGTAAACATTTAATTAAAATTATTGGCTCTTTTCATTTAGTTATTTCACCAGTTAAAAAAGGCAATAGGTAAATGAATGACAAAGTAATATTTTTTTTGAATAACTTTTATTGCTTGTAATTAATAAAACTGAAATGTAAATTTTACTTATGCTTGTAACCTTTTTTTAAAATAAACACTAAATACTGACAATGTCTTTATTTAAAATACATAGATTGTAATACTAAACTGAAACTAATTTTATTTTTACATATTCTAGTAATAAAAACTAATTTAATAGAGGCACCATTTAGATATCAGGTACAAAACAATGTCAAATGTTATATTATACAACATTATTAAACAATTACAATTATACTACTTACAACTATTTATTGTCCTGTCATAAGATTACAACTAAAACAACTTTTGGATTCTTAAATTAAAACAAAGAGCTCAATTATTACAATACAAATAGAACTGTAAAAGAAGCCATCATATAGTCAGAATAACCGTTCTGAATAGATCGCTATTGATGCATTATTCTTGTAATATATACAGTAAGTTTTCATAGCAAACATTTTATTGTACTGTTATATTAAATGAAAAGTAATCTGTTAACTGTACATTTTCATGGATTGTAAGCCGGACTGCACATCAAATTGATTTACTAATTCACAACTTACAATGCACAATGGAATAATGCAGTAATTTGATAAGAGAATAGCTTGTGTAGATTATTTATTTTGCAGTACTGTTGTTTTCGGAGGTTACGATGATGGGTCGACGAAATTAAGACAGTGGCTGGCGGGACTTCGACATCACTACCCAGAGAAAGAGATAAGTGGAGGCAGTTGGAGGAGGCCCTTTAAACAAGCACACAGATATAATAATACATAAAACAACTGAAGAACCATACCAACTATGAAATATCTGACGGGCGTATTATTATTATTACAATTGTTTTTAAAACAGAAATTTCATTTAAAATGTATGCTGAAATATTTTAGTTACCCTAATAGCAGCTACAAACATGAGAACGGTAAACATATTCATTTATATGGTCATGCAACCACGAAAAGATAGTAATGATTTTTGTGGTTTGAATTTGAAATATTTATCAATAAAGTGATAGGCCAAAATTGCCTATCGAGTTTTTAGTACAATATTTCAGCAGACCGCATGTAGACAACGGCGCCATATGGATCTTCTGGGTTTTAACACTGAATGTATATAAATTGGTCCCTCGCTTTACAAATTTTCTAATAAAAAAATTATGATATGTAAACTTATTGACTAGTTACTTAATAATTTTATCTATCATTAGTAATTTACCACTTACCATTAGTAATCAGGAGTAGCAACACATACATATGCAACCTCAGATAGGACTACAGACCTATTTGATGTTGGATGTTCATGTCCATGGGTGACCACAGTGACTACTTAGAATCAGGTGGCTTTTAAGCTTGTTTAAAATAACCACCTGATGTTAAGTGGTCACTGCAGCCCATGAAATCACATCAAACCTCAACTAGGACGGAAGTCCCAACTGAGGTTGTGGATGAGGACGCCTGAGGACTAAATTGGAATGCTTCGTGTCCAGTGTCTTCTGGCTAACTACACTCTTCAAATAGATACCTAGTTCTCACACCGCAGCTTTACGGCTGAAATAGGTGCCGCGATGGAGCTGTCGCAGGCGAGGCTTCGACATGAAGACTACCACCCATATATACCTTTGCATACATTTTGCTCCACATAAGGGAGTGATAGAGGGCATTTCCCATACATTTTGCTGTAAATAATTATTGGAACAAATTATTATCTCATGGCACTAGACTATTCCTAATTGAGTAACATTCTTCAGATAACCTTTGTTCTTAAAAGTTTTGGACAAAGAATGCCTGTACATGTCAGTTAAGAGATTACTGTGTAAGTTAGAAAGTCTCCGGTCCGGTCTTGCTCATTGCAGTAAGCAATGTATGAAGCAGGAACCGATTTCACCAGAAATGGACCCTCGTGCCTCCAGGAGAGTTTGATAAAGGTTCTGCTCTTGCTGGTACAATGTTCTTGAAAACTTAAGAAACTGATCCAACTGCAATTCTTCTATCAGACGACATTGTTCCGCCTATTGAACTCCTCAGTGTCTTCTGGAACATCCCAGCGCGGGTTCCAGAACCCCGGCGGGGTTTTTGGCCTCAAGGGGTTGGTCTTCCCGCGATGTTTGGAGCACTCGTCCATTTTCTTCGCTAGCATTTCTGGGTTGTCTTTGTACAGCTCACTGTAGAACTGTTGGGAAATGTGGTATATTGTCATCATCATCAACCCAATATTGTCCCACTGCTGGGCACTGCTCTTCTCTCAGAGATGAGAGTATAGGCCATAGTCCACCACGCTGACCAAGTGCAGATTGGCGGACTTCACATGCCTTTGAGAACGTTATGGAGAACTCTCAGGCATGCAGGTTACCTCACGATGTTTTCCTTCACTGTTAAAGCAAGTGATAATTATTTTTTTAATAATACTGAGAACTGCTGTGTTCCTGTTTGAAGGGTGTGGTTAGGCAGAAGACACTGGAAAGGAGGCATTCCAACTCAGTCCTCAGGAGTAGCAACACATCCACATACCTCAGATGTGGATGTCCATGACCGCTTAACATCAAGTGTATACTCGTTTACTATTCTATCAAAATAATTGAAAAAAAAATCATTTTTTTTGTGAATACCTTCATAATGACGTATTCCACTTACATGCTTGCATTCATCACAGCTCCAACCGGGCAACGCTCGTTTCTCAGCCTTTTTTCGAACAGTCGGCTCCTTGTACAAAGGTTCTAGGGTCTCAGATTTGGTTCTGTAAAACAATATTTAGAAGCAAATAATTTAAAGATTAAGTTTGTTAATTTTGACGACCAGCATGGCGCCGTGGTCAACGTGCGGTCTGCCGTTCGGAGGGTCCTGGGTTCGATTCTCAGTGGGGCAGAAATTTGAATAATGAATTTAGATTCCTGTTAAGACTAGGTAGTCTGGGTGTTTGTGTGCTTGTTTCTGTGTGTGTCCGTGGCACCCACGACACAGGTTACTACCTAGTGTGGGGCTACGAGTGTGAAACGTTATTTATTTATTTAAGTGTTATATGGATAAGTCAGATAGGAGAAGTTGTGATGCTTGTAGTTTTGAGTCGAAGGCTCGCCTGGCGGCGGTACCACCGCTTACCCTACTTGTGCCGTAAAGCAGCAATGAAGGGTGAAGACCAACTCAGTCCTCAGGAGAAGCTCCGCACCCAACTACGACTTTACTTAGATGTAATGTTCTATTTGAAGGGTGTAGTTAGGCAGCAGACACCGTACAAGAAGCACTCCTTACTTAAAGAAGAAGAACTTAGTCCTCAAGAGTAATAGCGCATCCACACAATAAATAGGACTTCTGCATGGGCGCATTACACACACCATTAAAGTTTTTTTTATTTTTTTTATTACTATAATAACAGAATAGCAAACGAGCATGCAGGCCGCCTGATGTTAAGTGGTCTCTGCAGCCCATGAACATCCACACCTGAGGTTGTGTTGATGCGTTGCTACTCCTGAGGACTACGTTGGGATGCCTCCCGTCCAGTGTCTTCTGCTTAACTACACCCTTCAAACCGAAACACAGCAGTTCTCACACTGCTGCTTTATGTCAGAAATAGATGCAGCGTTGGTGCCGCCGCAGGCGAGCCTTCGACATAAGAATCTACCGCCATCAAAAAGTATTAAAGTAAGCCAATTCACTGCATTTAAAACAGTATACTAATATTGCTCTAATACAATTTCTTATAAATTACTCTAAATCTTAATTATCTAAGATTTTTCTATAGTGGTCCAAATAGGCCTCACATTTTGATTTTAGTAGATTCTAATATCGACAGCTCTTCTATGGCGGCACAACCGCTGCACCTATTTCTGCGGTAAAATGGAATGTCAGCACTAATTTAACCCATTCGCTGTCCCGTAAGTAGACAGTAGTAAAACAATGGGCATGAATCATATATGATTCATCGGACAGGGAACCTGTTAAGATTGGGTGTGGATTTCCATGGGCTACAATGGCCACTAATATCAGGTAGCCTGTATGCTCGTTTGCTACTCTTTTAGAATAAAAAAACCTTAACTCTAACCTAAAGTATGTCATCGTCTTAAAATATACAATTGTTAATTTACTTCTCGCCCTTACTCCTCTCCTTCTCCTACTTCGCCTCAATTGTTAATTTACTTCTCGCCCTTACTCCTTCTCCTTCTCCTTCTCCTTCTACTTCGCTCTACTCCTAATTAACAGGTGGCCTGCATATTCGTTACTCCGTTAAAACAAAAAATACAAACCCAGCACTACGTTACCATTATTTTGCAGGCATCAAAAATTAATGATCATTACACGCTCGGAACAGTTCGCGTACGCCGCGGTCAGCCTTTGTACATAAATTAATTAGACATATATTTATGCACAGTACGTTATTCGGCGATTTTTAATACCAGAAATTTGTTAACCATTTTATCTGTAAAGTGTTACAGTGTAATATATTAAAGTATGCAAGGTATTGTATCATCATCAACCCACTGCTCGGCATGGGTCTTCTCTCAGAGATCTATAAAATTAGTATTAATTCAAATTAAATATTTGAATTAATTAATAATATTTAAAATTATTATACAATTGTAACAGAGCAACTTCAGTACATTAAAAATATTTTTGGAAACAGATACAGATAGAATCAAAAACTTCTCTTTGCATTCGATTCTGTCTGGCTGCGTTACCACACCTTGAAATGGAAACACGCCAGTAGAAGCAGCACGGTAAAATTGCGGAATATTATCATAGGAATATTATTTACAACATTTTTTCAATGGTGGCAGAGTCTTATGTCGAAGGCTCGCCGGTGGTACCTCCGCACCTATTCCCGCCGTTAGCAGCAGCGTGAGCCCTGCTGTGTTTCGATTTGAAGGGTGCGGTTAGGCAGAATACACTTGACAGGAGGCTTTCCAACTTAGTCCTCAAGAGCAATAACGCATCCACGCACAACCTGAGCTAGCAATTCCGTCCTATTTGAGTTTGAATGTGAATGTCCATGGGCTGCAGTGACCACTTAACATCAGACGGGCCACATGCTCGTTTGCTATTCCGTTTCAATAAAAAAAAATCTATAAATGTTGGATTTGGATGTCCATGGGCTGCATTGGCCACTTAACATCAGGTGGCCCGTACTCGCGTTTGCTACTCCAACCTAAAGTATACTATCGTCTTAAAATATATAATTGTTAATTTACTTCTCGCCCTTACTCCTCAACGGTAGGTACTTCTCATTAAGGTCCTATGTAATTTTAGCAGCCTGTAATTAAGACTTAGATGAAAGGCTGTCGGCTGTCATCGAGTATGATAATCGTGCCTTTGAACGGATCGATAGAAAATGTTTATTATGAAACTTATAGTCGAAAGTCTTATAAGCTTGAAAAATAAATAATAATAAATAACGCTTCACACTCACAGCCCCACAGTAGGTTTTTAACCTGTGTCGTGGGTGCCATGGAC
>DWKW01002759.1:0-10687 GCA_018250115.1 Doberes anticus
GTAATGACAGCCGGCCATTTGACATTTCAAAGTCCGCCGTAATATTAACCGCTAGTTGCCGCTGTCATCGCGCACCCAGCCCTAAATTCGACTTAGTTTAACCTGACATTAAGTATTTTATTTTTATTAATTTCATGATTTATTTGTGATATTTTGTATATTTTGCTTTCTTTTTACTTTTCCATCCGTTCGATCATCACTCTATTGTTATTCTATGATATTGACAAATAAACTGAACTGAATTGAAAATATGTACGTTGATGACATACTTGTAAAACTTATGATTCCTATCGACTGAACAAGCAGTGAATTCTAACCTCCAGTTTATTTTTAGAATCTTATCTTGTTCGCCAATAGCAAAAACAACAAATCTACTTGCTCTAATTGCTCCATTGGCCACAGCTCATGAGCGGTGCTGATGACTCCTCCGGAGATCCCGCCCTTCAACCGCTGGGTGATAATCCAGGCAGGGCGGAGGCGGTTGTTGGTTAGGAATCCCAAATTCCCTCTACTCTCCCCTAAAGAGGTTGCGGAAATCTTTAAGATTTCCCCCATAACCAAAAAAGAGGATCATCCATAGGAGTGATCCATACCACTCCTGTTTCTAGATTGCAGATAATCTTTTAAATCTTTGAATCCTAAGTAGGCTGTACAACGTTAAAACTTTTAAAGGGAAATCAGCTCATAGTTAACGACGAATTATTTAATATTCATTGTATTTCTGAGGGCCTCAGAAGTCAGACCGGTTCTTGTATTATCTACATATATGTATTATTTTTTATTATTATAGCTATGTTTTTTATACACAGAATTTGTACGGTAAGTATTATCGGATTTAATTAAAGATTAGAATCGTAAATGGCAGTTATTACTCAGCAAGGTATGGGTAGCAGAAAAAATATTTCTGTAGAAATTAATGAAACATTGAATTGAAAAAATAATTATAAGAAAATAATGAGATGGCTTGTATTCATAGCTTACAAAAATTTATAACGTGTAATAAATAAATCTAAACATGCAAGCATTAGTTACTACGTGTTTCAATATGCAAATAAATGAATTTGAATTTGAATTTCCTTTTTTTCATTTGGAGCTTTGAGTCGGTAATTGATTAAACGTTTAATATACATACAAAGTTTTGTTTTTGTTTAAGTGCATATTAAGTCTCACTCGGTAAATCGGAAGTAATATTATTTTTTTTCGTTATTTCATTGAAAAATGTGTCACATCGCATACTGCGAAACAAAGCGAACACGGTGGGAGTGAGACAGCATGAGTTCGACGAGAATTCGTTCGAATAATTATGCCTAAATACAGAAACGGTTAGTCCATCTATTGCTCCTGAAATATTTCGCCCAGGAGCAATACATATTCATATACATATTTCTACTAGTATATACCAACATGCTTTATAATGTCAATATATTTTCATCGGGACCATCAGAAATAAAAGTTTTACAAGTATATTTTTTTCGATCAACTAAACTGAAATCTCTTTTAACCATAATGGAAAAGATACAGGTACCTAATCATTATAAATGCGATTTATAAACATAAGTATTAATGCATGTAATGCTTTCAACAACCTACAACGTGAAGTTTCAATATTATTTCAAAGTAGTAAATAAATAAATCAATTTATAGCAATAGTCGGAGCCGAAAAATAACTTCATTTAATAATAAGTATTAATTTAGCTTAGCTGTGTCTAAGCTGACGATTAAAACATCTCGCAAAAAAAAAAATTTCATGTCATTCTTCTTAATTTCACGAAAAATTACAGAAGTGTGTAATAAAATTTATTATAAAGTACATAAGGAAAAAAATTGCTATGAAAACTTTTGCGTTTAATCATAAGTTCTTTTACTTACATTTCACGGTCAATTTATTTGTATTTCTTAAGACAGTTTCATAATAAACAACCTTATATCACAAGCTCTCCAAAAAGAATACTAAACACGATAAATACTAAATACGATAACATTGAGTGAAAATTAGGTCATGTTAATATCGTGAGATTCGTTTTCGGAATATGTTGCCTATCAACGTATATATAAATTCATTTTAGTAGGTACTGCTTAATCCAATTTACCGCTCTGGAAGTCTGGGCTCGCCATCTGGTGTTGAGCGTCTGAACTTACTAAAATGCAAGTGAGTTTTGTATGAAAAATGAATAAAATAGAGTTAACGCTCAGGTTCCATACAAACCAATTTATAAATTTCGGGAATCAAGGCAAAAATTGATTATTTGTGTATTGACTATAGAATTTTTGCTTTAGTAGGCAGGTAGTCAAAAGAAAAAACTTTGCATGGCAGGCATTGCCTGACAATATAAAACATAAAGTCCTACTTAATGTTAATGGATGGTTCAAGCCAATTTCAATTACACCCAATTAAAGAAGTAGGTGCTTATGTAATATGATATGGAACATTTAACCTATTTTCCTGCATCAAATAGGTTTTAAACGGTAAGATATGTATGTTAATTCCATGTTCTTTATTTATTTATTCAAACTGAATAGCAAACAAGCATGTTGTGATGTTAAGTGATCAGTGAGGCCCATCAACATATGCAGTTGTATGTGGATGTGTTGCTACTCCAGAGGACTAAGTTGGAATGCCTCCTCTCCAGTGTCTTCGGCCTAACTACAAACTTAAAACCAACACAGCAGTTCTTACAGTGTTGCTTCACTGCAGAAATAGGATTCTGCAGTGGTCCCGCAACAGACATGCCTTCGACATAAGACTCTACCATCAAATATTTCCGTTAGTTAGTCATTGATGAATGTTCACTAAACTCATGCATTTCCATTTCTTCAAAAGACAAGCTTTAAAACAGCAGTGGAGGGCAGATTCACAAGTTAGAATGAATTTGAGTGACGAGCTTTATTAAAGCTAATATATATTATGCAGATAATAATAAAATCCAACAGCACATCATTTTTCTACTTATGTTCTGTTACCACGTAAATAAAATTAAAATTAAACCTGTGTATATCATATTCTATTTATTACATTATTTTTACATCAGAAAAGTGCAAAAAGCAATAATTTAAAATGGTATATTCACTGTAAAACATTACCTGGTCACTAATCAATCTTTCATGTTATATTTTTATTGTCACCATCATCCTTTAAATCGTAATCATAAAAACATCCTTCTTGGCATTTTCAAATTGATAATAAAATAAAATATAAAGAACATTTTTTAGCTTTGCTAAATTTTGTGACAATAAATATTTCCTTACTTAGCAAAATTCTTAGCAACACATTTTATATTTTAAATTTTACAAAGATAGCAGCTTATAAATGCAAACAATTCCATATTTTAGTTTTCACTTCAGTCAAAAATAACTTAAGTCAATAACTTCATTAATCTACACAAGAATGTCAAAAACCTCCTCTTTTCTGGAAAACACTTTTTTGAATGTAAGTAGAATACAGATTGAAAGTACCTATAATAATTAGCATTAACATTAACTAAATATAAAAAGTGGATATAACATAATGTGTTTGAAACACATGCAAAATGATTTAATATTCATTTCTTAATGTAATTTGTATATTTGAAAATAGGGTATTGCTGAAAATAAAAAGTTTTATTTCCTCTAAAACATATTATTTAAAACAAAAACTATAACATTCTCCGCTTAACAGTCAATACTGTTAGAACAGCATATGGATGATAAAAAATATATGTATCTCCTTAGGGAGCTGTAACAGTGTCCAAATCAACATACACATCAACAAACATGTCAACTAACATCAATATACAATGCTAAAGTTTTATATGAACCAGTAGTCACAGATTTTATTTAAAATACCCATGTGTGTAAGTCTATTTAAATTAATTTCATAGCATTAGTCACAGTTTAAGTAAAACACATTTCACTCTGTTTAGTTAAATTTGATTAACATACACTCTACAACACCTTAGGCCATACAAACCAGGTGTTATATTAATTTATGCCATCTATAAAAACTCATGGTGGGTATAAAAAAATCACTTTGCCAGTCTTATAATAGATAGTGACATTTAAAACTAAATATCCAACAAAAACTTTTGGAAAAGTTAAGCTACCAAAACCAGTCTATAAAGTTTCGTTATACTGTAATTAATATATTCTTATATGTAATTGCATGTTACTTATTTGTGCTAATCATTTTAATTCTAAAATTGTTGTACTAAACATCATAAACTTGTATTTGTTAGTATACAAGTGCGATTAATTCCTTATTGTGTTATATGTTTTGAATATTTAGTATTTTGTAACATACTACAATCATCCTAAAACAAAACCGTAGTACAAAATATAAAAACAAATAAACCAGATATAATACAAAAAAGAAAATTCAAATGTATACATTACACAGATATAGTGTAAATTTTGTATACATTTGCTTAAATAATATTATTACAAGGTTGAAACTAAGGTTCTAATGTAAGTTACTAAGTTACCAGGAAGTAAACAGTAAAATGACACGACACACAATAAAAGTAAGTAAGTGAACAGTAAAATATTTGAAAATATATAAGAGCTATTGTTAATTTGCTATTTATCAATTATTACCTTTTTTGATTAAATCATGCTTTTTGTGACCACACCCTAAAGATGTTTACTGTGGATGTTAGCTACATTGCAACAAAGTAAATTTTTTAATTAACATAGATTTTAGGTTTTTTACAGCCTTTTGTGTTTATGACGTACTAGATGTCCTACTCCATACATACATCTCAGGTGTGTGTTAAGTAAAGGTAAACATTAAAGGTAAAATTTGTTCCTATGATTAAAAATACTTAATCCCTTACATTCTAATAAAAAGATCTATTTTAATATTTCTAATCAAATCTCTCCATTAACATCTGGCAAAGGTGATACAATTGAACACATAGCTTATGGCTAATGGAATGTTAAAGTACAAATATATGAAAAAACATCAATGAATTTTAATTATGGAGTGCACATCAATAATGTATAGAAAAAGTTTTGGTAAAAATTTCTTTAAATAGATATGTAAAATTCAGTACAGAATTCAATAATTCACTGAATGTCAGTCTTTCTAATTGTTTTTTTCATTGCACTTTGTAGGTCACATTATTGTGCAGTTGTACTTAATGTATGTCACATTTTAGTACTGGCTTCTAGGGAGCGCAACAGTGGCGCACGGGCCATATACTAGAAACGATCCTTAGAGGCATGAAGATCAGGGTTCGTAAGGTATTGCAATTCTTGCAACTCCTGGAACTTTTTGTGGTCCCGAATATGGGCATAGTTTGCAGACAAGCACATCAAGTAGTGAACCAAACTCAGAATGACTAGTAAACAAGATACCATTGCCAAAATAAACATGAATTCTGCTTTTTCCACATAATCTTTACAGAACAGTTTTATTTTATGAGTTTCACAGAGTTTCATATCCTCTTGTCTTACTGATGCTGGAAACATAAAGTCAAATTGTGTAAAGTCAATGCAATTTAGATCGGTGTTCCTCTGTTTCGAGCAAAGCTTCCAGAAGATCGTGAATAGAAAGGTCGTTATAACGAGGAATCCGAGAAGGATAATCCACGTAAAGGTGAGAATGTAAGTTATTATCATAAAAACGGCACAAGATATCCGTCCGCCGACGCGAGCTCTCCAAGCTCTGTATACTCTTTGTCTTGTAGCACCAGTTGTTAAACAGCCTAAGCCCAACAACATGAATCCAAGGGCAGCCATGCAGGCGCTTCCGACAATAAATATCATTTGTAAAGCCTCTATCCATATTAAACGGAAGTGGAATACCTCATCAAACATCATAATTGAAAGCGTAGAGCCTCTGTACATGGTACCACAGAAAACCCCCACGCCCAAACAACACATTATAGTGGCTATGAGGGTTGCATAAGGGACTCTCGTAAGGCAGGCTTGACACGCGTCGCCCATTGTGTTAACACTTTCACTACACTTAAAAATCTTTACAAATAAATAACTTATTATGACTCAAAATCTTTAGATTACTAACACATTTCTTCGTCAATAATACTTCAATATTTTTTTTTAACTAACGAATGATTAGGTATCTGCTGTCTATGATTCACTCCCGTATTTCAGAATCACAATCCACGCACAGAGTACAATAAGTATTCTAGGGCAACTCGGTATCCTTAAGCAGTGTCTGGTCTGTGGTTTGGATGCCATTAATTTTTTCTCAAACATATTGACAGAAATTAACAGAATAGCAAGCATGTAGCACTAGGCCATGGCCTATACTACATGTAGTATGCAGGCTTATTGCACAAAAAGTAACCCGGTTTACGTTATTGAAAATTATGAAGTATATATTAAATCTGTGGTTAGATTTCTAAGACGTTGCATTTTTACTTCACTCTATGACTGTATACTGTATATCTAAGACTCTTTTAACTATGATTACAACCGAATACATTATGAAGAATACGCATTAAATTAAAATTTTAAATAGCTGTCAATTTTTATTTAGTTGTTCACGGCTTTTCTTTTATACATACAAACAACCAGGCAACGTATCATTTATAACAGTAATGTCTTTTATTACAATTTCTATTGAAACTTTTATTATACATCATGCCGTAAAATATAAGACTAGTATTATTCTTTATGGCAATAACAACTCACAGATGTCACTTTGATTTATAGATACATGTTCCTTGCCACGTAAACGTCAATGTGACGTTAACTGGATTGTTGTGGTGGTAGTACGTACAAAATCTAATAAATAAAATAGAATATTATTGAACTTAAATAAGTCGTGCTTAATAAAATTGTACTAAGTTATTGTTTGTAATAATAACTTTGTTTCTAATTAAGGAATAAATATGGAGACTTTATATCATCAAACAAACCAGATAATACAAGAAACATCTGAGTTGTTCATGCAGTTAGAAAAGAAACCGGACTCTGCTGATATTGAAGATGCCATTCAGTCAAGAATTAATTCAGTGAATGCGTAAGTTTGCAAACCCTTCCGCACTGTTGTTTATATTTTTCTGCATTACATATTGCCAGTATCTTCCGTGATTATAAATTAGGTGCCTAGGCATCTAATAACCCGATGATTAAAATAGCTTTAGTTATCGTATATATGATTGTGTACCGTATGTCGTAGGGTAGAAGCACTACTGTACTTAAATAATCAAGTAATTTGTTCATCAAAAAAGTTAGTTGATTGTTTTGTTTATATTTGGGTATTCCACCTTGGATTGTTAAGGTTAGGTGTGAATAGTTAAAATAAAAGGATATGAGAAGATCAAGCTAAGCAAGCCAGTAGGTCCTAAAACATGACATAGTTAATGGACATACTGCTTAGGTATTGTAATATATTTACTGGCCTCTGTATTTCATGATATAGAATCTGGAATTTTTTTATTATCAGATGACTAACAATAGCCAATTATAAATATCTAGAAGAACACACAGCAGTGTGAGACTGCTAGCACTGTTGTTGTAAGCTATAAGACACAGAGGTTGGATCACCCTAATGGAGTTACTATGACTCCCTCTCTATGCTATCACTGAAGGCTTTACTTACTTAGTTTTAAAATGATTAATTCCAAGGATTTTGATATTTGTGCCTTTTTTTTCCGGTATGCTTTCAGAAACTGCGAGAAATTGGACATTATGGTGTTTAAAATACCAATTAACCAGCGCTCCATGGCAAAGATGAGAGTAGATCAGTTAAAATATGACAATAAACATATACAGGTATAGACTCAAATATTCATTTTATGTTACTGGAAGTTTAGTCTTAGAGATTCTTTGAATACATTTGAGGCTTGCACACTTGAAGTGATCTCTGCTTCAATTGCTGCCATAAAGTAATAGGAGGCCTGTATACTTGTTTGTTACTCTGTAAGTATAAAAACAATTTTCTTCTTGAATCTTATAAACTTTTGCATTGTTTGGTGCACTTTTTTCCATCAAAAGTGGCAACACACTATATAAACACACATAATACACACAGACACATACACACTCTCCTACAAACAGTGTTAGTCGTACATTTCTATACTTAAAAAGGTATTTATTATGCTCACTTGTTCACAAAAAATAAATTAACATACATTTTTTCTGTAATCTGGGAATGAAACGCACATTGATTCTTATAAGGTAATGGTGTGCAGAAAATGTCCTAAGATCACAATTAGTTTATAATCATAAATGTGTTACTGTACCACTGCTGGGTCCAAGTCTTCTCTCAGTGATCAGAGGATCTATGCAATAGTCCATTTTAAAAAAAATATGTTAGGAGAATAGCAAATGAGCATGCAGGTCACCTGATTTTGAGTGGTCTCTGCAACCTATGGACATCCACACCTGAGGTTGTGTGTTAATGTGTTGCTACTCCTGAGGACTAATTTGGAATGCCGTCTGTCTAACTACACTTTTCAAACCGAAACACAGCAGTTCTCACACTGTTGCTTTACAGCAGAAATAGGTGTAGCGGTGGAGCCGCCACAGGTGGGCCTTCGACATAAGACTCTACCACCATGCTGGCCAATGGCAGATTGGTGGACACAATTACTTACTATAGAGCAATGTTTTATTTTTCATTTAAGGCATCACTAATAAATGCTCAGAACAAAAGACGAAGACGTGAGCAGGAGCGTGAGGAAAGAGAACAACTACTTAGCAGACGCTTTGGTCACGATCATACAGTAACCGTGGACTTTATGGCGCAGGAGCAGATGTCACTACAGAACTCTCATAGGAATGTGGATGAAATGATACACACTGGTATGTAATATTGAAAGTTATAGTAAAAATCTAGATTCTTGAGTTACTCAACAATAAAATAGGGTCTGTTTCAGATTTTAGATATCCTATAAAAATCTTTTTGGTGGTAGAGCCTGTACTTACTATGCTGTGTGTCCGTTTGAAAGATGTGTATGTAGGCACTCTACGTTGAAACAAACATTCATATGTTCAAGTATGAAATGTGCAGCTTCGTTTAGCTTTGTCTTTTAATATAACAAAAAACTTACTCATCAAAACATATAAGTTTTTTAAAAACATTTCAAAAGAATAGTCATTAGATTTGGCCAATACCTTATCTCCCTGGTGTCAAGTAATGGAATTGACAAATTCAGTAAATATTTCTGCAGGTACATTGAGAATCATCAGCTGATAAGTGATCATATTTTGGTTAATGTGGACAGTTTAGTTGACAATCTGATATGTCATACACATTGCTGTAGAGGCAGGCCATGGAGAGTAGGTATGTAGGTGATGACAGTGAGGCACATGTCGGTAAGGCCGTCGACAAGCGCTGGCATAAAGGCCCTAAAACTTTAAACCTTGTGAAACTTTCATCTTACAGAGTTTCCGGGAAAATCTCTTTCGGCTTTTAATCAGAGCGTCACATTAGTCTTTTTAGACTGATATCACCTGAACAACGAATCTCTTTGTAAGTTTTTGGCTGTAAATCGTAATTTTTCGATATGTTGGCTAATCACATATTAGGTTGTAGCAAAGAAGCATGATAATATTCACATTTATTGTAAACGATTGCACATGAGATAGGTCACAGGTCCTTAGAATTCCTCTCGAATTTATCTTTCTATGTCATCAACAACCATCAACCATGTCGTGGCCTGTACGCCTTTTATATAGGTATAGTCTTCAATGGTTTTTTCGCTCAAACGGTTGCTTACAAGTGACGTGCCTTGCCCATTGACTCTTCAACTTGCTAATTCTGAGAGATATTTCGGTGTCATTCTGTCATTTACGGATTTAATCATTTGAATAACCTTTGTGAAAACTGCTTTATAAACTTCACACAAGCAAGACGCAATGGCAAATTCTTCAAACTTTATTATCTGACAAAATATTATACATTTGTATATCTTCTCTCTCTCTCTCTCATCTTACAAAACCTTTGCGGAATTAGAGACTTTGGGAGACTTGCCAATCCGCACTTGGCCAGCGTGGTGGACTATGGCCTAAACTCTCTCGTTTCTGAGAGAAAACCCGTGCCCAGCAGTGGGACAATAATGGGCTGATGATGGCAGACTTGTCGTTCTCCACTCTGAGAATAGCCACGCTAAATGGTAATAATTGCCCATAGAACTTTCATCCTCTCTTAGAACTCCGGGTTTTAAGTGACTGTGGTCAGACTTCAGCCTTGTTAAAGCTTTTAGGCTTTGGTTAATGACTTGCGAATACTTTGGAACCTTTGTTCCGCTCTTCAACAGACAACTTAAAACAGGGTCGTATTAAAGATACAGCCCCCCGTGCTGTTTGAGTACTTGGTTTTTTTTAAATAAAAATCTGTTATCTGTTATTGCATTCTTATATCTTTATTTTATGTTCTTAGTGTCCTGATGCTTTATGTTGCCGTGTGCATGAGTTGTTATTAGTCAGGAAGAATGATTTCGGTTGAAGATTAGCACTCCTTACCCCACTGTTACCATTACTGTGACCGCCACCTAGGAATAGCGGGGCCACTAGAAGCCGGGGTCTCCACAAAACATTGCCAAAATTGGAGTCATAGTTGCTTTGGTCGTAGAATCTTTGTCGAAAGCTCGCCTACCGCAGCAACACTGCTGCACCTAATTCTGCCATCAAGAAGCAGTGGTAGAATCTTATGTCAAAGATCGCCTGCGGCGGCACCACCGCTGCACCTATTTCTGCCGTAAAGCAGCAGTGTGAGAACTGCTGTGTTTCGGTTTGA